>JBBPRR010001035.1:0-13711 GCA_038093115.1 Hortiboletus flavorubellus | reverse complement strand
GGTGGAGAGACATCGTTGCGCAAAGTCTGGTGAAATTTGAATGCATGGGGAGGGGTAGGTAAAACATGACCCACCAGAAATCCAGGTGGCGATCGGTCCCGTCATATAAACCTCTTCACCGACAGTATCGACGATGTTTAGTAGAGATTCGCCCGCCTCCTTGATGCGGCCGGCAGCATACAGGGCATCAGTAAGACGCTGTCGGATCGTAATGTCGAGATTATCGAATTCCCATCCAGATATCTGTCAAAATCGTAAGCAGTTCCAACATATTGTGGTACAGCCATTAAAAAACTTACCAATGAGATGACCGAGAGTGGTTGACTCGGATAGGGTCGCATCTGGGCTCGTGCACGTTCAAACGATCGTATGGCACTCTTATAGTCACCACTCTCCATGTGCGAGTTTCCAAGGAGGAGATGCATATATGCCTAGCAGGAATGTCGGTAATGATGTCTGTCGTGTGGTAATGCGCGTGGACGTGCCTGAACCACGTAGCATGTTCTATTAAGGGGTACCGTAGCAATGAGGTCGTCTAGGCGGGATATCGCATCGTCGTGCTCTCCGGCTGTAAAGACGATGATAGCCTAGGCATATGAGAATCCGAGGGCAACCAAGCTGGAGCGCACGGACCACATACCTTGATCAAAAGGAGAAAGTTGACGTGAGATGAATGCGAGTATGCGAACGCGATATCGCACGCCCGATATGCCTTGTGCTTTTCCCCGGTGCCGACAAGCGCTACACTCTCTGCAATGTAGCCAATAGTGGACGGCTGAATCTTGATAGACTTGGTGCGAATTAGATCAGCACGAACATGCTACGTGAGAGCAGAGGAATAAACACCTGCGTGGCATCGGCGATGGCGGCGTCCCACTGCCGCAAATGTGCTCTGATGAGGGCTCGACTAGCGAGTGCATCATGGCTTGGATTGCGAGACTCATTGGCTGCTGCAGTCAATAATGTTTCTGCGTTCGCGAGTTGACCGTGCTTCCAAGAATCGAGCGCAGCGTCGTCGATCCGAATGTCTGGTTCCTGGAACGTGGGTTCTAGATGAAACAAAGGGATCGAATACTGTGTGGAAAGACGGACAGAGCAAGGAAGTTGACATGTGCCACGTTCCAATGGGAGACAGTACTCACATTCCACCGACTTTGAATGATGATTTTCCCATCCCATCCGCCAATTGCGATAAACAGGGCGTCTGGAGAAAGTGCGATCGAGCATATGTTTTGAGGGTGGTGGATAAGACCGAGTCGGGCGCGTGTCGCCATGTCGCAAAATGTGACGGTACGGTTGGCAGAGTATGCAATAAATCTCCCATGTTTCGGTAGGGCAATGTGCGAGGTATCAGGAACTGGCCATTCCTTGACTGCTGACCCAGTGGATAGGTCGAATTGTTTGGTCCGACCGTCGGATATAACAAAAAGGTCGTCGTTGAACCAGACGAGACCATTGTTGTACCAAGGGGTGACATTTACTTTGATGTCCACGAGCACGCGGTCATCGTTGCTGTCATAGACCCGAACGAAATCGGAAGTGGCTGTCGCGATTCGATCGCCCTGCGGCGAGTATTTCGCTGCGATCACCCGATCCTTGTGGCGGAGTGTTTGTACTCGTTCGCGCGTTGCAACGTCCCAAACGATGGCTGTGCCGTTCCGCGATGCAGAGACGAGTCGAGTCGAGTCGGGCGAGAAATCGACTCCGTGGATCGAGTCCGAGATGTCCCCCCTGACCATAAAGACTTGTTTGTATGTCTTTGTATCCCAAACAAGTACTTTGCCCAACCATGTCCCTCCTGCGATCCATTTCCCGTCGTTGGACACTGCGAGACACTTGACAGTGCCCGCTTCCATTGTTGCGATTTGTTTGCCGTCTTGCACTCGCCACACTCGAACCCCGTCTTTACCACCGCTGAAGACGTACTCGCCATCCGCTGAAAATATCACCGCACATACCGGCATACCGACGTCGATTTCCATTGGGTCACGGTGTTCTTGTCCAACTGTGAGCACCAGCGCAGCACCAAGTTGTCAGGATGTACCGGTTGTTGTTGGCGACGTGGTGATTATTGACACAATGTAGCAGGGTAATGGAGAGAGTTAATGGACAAGGTGCTACTTCTCCGCATTGTATACGCGTTGTTCTTGATATAGGCCTGTGCACACGCTTCTTTGCCTCGTGTTTTCGGCGCTTGCTCGTGCCAGCGGCAGTCTTTCCAACGAAGAACTGTTCCTCCGCGGCTATCTGCGAGACTGACAGCTCACTCGTTTGATCCCGTACCACGCTTCGTCACCTGCACGAAAGACCTATTATCCTGCGCCGCGGTCTTCTCGTCCACCTCACACGCTTCCTACGTCTCAATTTTCTGCAGAATGATCTGCCGCGATCAGTTGCAGCCATCGCTACATCTGTTCATTCTCTCCAGTCCACATAGGCAAGATACTGGATATCCCAGCGAAGCAGACACGTGGCGTGTTCATGCACACTAAAACACTGCTCTCTCGGCACTCCCCCTTTCTTCGTTTCCTTATCGTACAACCTCTCGACGACTCTCCATGTAAAGGTTGACACCAGTGACCTGTTGCTGGCTTTTATTTAACACAACATCGTCCCTTGTATTCAAGGCACCCAAGAACTTTGGCAAGGCAGGTTTGCTGTCGCTTCCCCTTTTTCCTGTCCATTATTCCGTTCTAACAGGGACATGTGCATTACAGCGAGTGGCTCAAACAACGGGATCGTCCGACGGTAAGACATCCGGGTGAAATAACTCATTAGGCTGATGGATCCATGACCCGGTGTTTCACTATCAAAAGAACTATCAACAACGTTTTCCCCTGCGCGTCAGAGGCAGGCCACCGTCGTAACACCTTCACAATCTCTGAGGCGCCAAGGAATGGGCTCACCATTGTATGTTTCTTCTGTTCCTCATACTACTGCGCAATTTCTGACACGGGTATAAGTCGAACTTGTACAATGCCATGCAACACAATCGCCACCAACCTGTGGGGTGAACTGTCGAGACGAACGTGTTGTGTGCTGTACAGACTACCATCATGCATCTCTGCCGTGTCTGCCAGGGAATGGGACGGACAGAGACAAGCAAAGTGCTGTTTGATTCTTACCCATGTCCTGTCCAGCGTTTATAATCTAGTTTGCATTATACCGCACGCTTCTTCATCCTCGTGGCACAGGGACATCGTTACCCACCTGGCCCACATTTCCGCTGTCTGAACCCAACGCCAGCGCTCGCTGCTGTGTTGAAACTGGCCGTCAGACACTTGACGTCAAGACAAGAATGGGCATGCATGGTCGACGGCGTTGCATATCTCGAGACACGACAACAAGGACAATAATCATAACTCGCGTGTGGTGTCCGTGACGGAGGAGAGCCACGTAGCCAGTGCATTCCTGTCCCCGCTAGTTATCTTATCTAAGACTTGTGGTGCGAATCTATATTTTCAAGAATTGAACTTCCTAAAGTTGTATCGCGACCCGATGATCCACAACCACTTGAACTGTTCACATCGCTCACACACTCCCAGCCTCCCTTCAAGTTCTCTTTCCATAGCGTCACCTTGCGATTGCCACAGCTCACAGCAAGGGTATTACCTGCGAGGCTCCAGGAAACGCGCCAAACAACATCGGGAAACTTGCCCGGTGTTGATGGCGTATTCTGCGATGCAGTCAGGGACGGGTCGAGAGCCGTCTTGACCCACGGAGCCGTCGGTGTGTCCTTTGTCCAAACGAGCACAGACTTGTCCTACGACCAGGTAGAGATGACTTCAGGAAACATCCCATCTATGTTTCTCCCTGTTCGCGAGACGTACCTGGGATGCCGTGGCTATATAGCTCCTCGGCAGTCCGATATTGGGCGCCCACGCGACGTCACGCACCCAATCTCCGTGCCCCTCGAGTGTCTCTTCCTCGACCCAGGTCTGGGTGTCCTCGCGGAATGACCAGATCTTGACGAGGTTGTCGCAGCCGGCGCTGGCGAAACGTTTGAAAGGCGCGGGAGGGATTGGCGCTCCGGGTTGATGGGGGTTGATGAGCGAGATAGGATGGGTTGCAGGCGCCCAAGAGACAGCATTGCAGCCAATGGTATGACCATTAAAGATGTCGGCGACCCATTGACCATCGTCCCGAAAAAAAAGTATTTAGAAAATTGGTGTTATCACCAACGATGGGTTCAAGGTAGTACGAACCTTTGAATGTGAGCACGGCGAGCTTTCCATCGGAGGAGGCGCACGCCAGGATGGCACCTAGTTCGTGGGTCGCCGGAGGGGTGGAGTTGACTATACGGCGCCAGAGGTCAGATAGAGCATGTGCATCGGGACAGGGGTGTATAAGGTGACTGACACGTAGGTGGTGGAAGTACCTGACGCGGTGTGCAACGACTGCTCTTTGATTTTCGCCCACGATCCAGCTGAGGGCCCTTGCGTTTGCTCTCTCCAGATGTGCACTTAGCCAGCATACCTCCAGCGGTGAAACGCGAAGTAACGAATATACTTCGGCGATATGTCAAAGATCAATACGAAAAGTGACAAGTGTAGGTTGCGGTCATCACTGTAGGTATGTGAAATTTCCCGACATAAGTAACGCTAATGATGACAACCATCGCCGAGTTTACCATTTTGTTACACACCAACCCTTGGTTGGGTACTCGTACGTCGTGCCTTCCGCCGCAGCTAGCGACAGTTCTGATAGTATTAACGTCGACGAAAATTACGGAGGGAACGATGTCACAATTGCTCAGGAATGGGGGTTTTTCCTGTGGGCGGCTGCTCTTCCTCGCTACCCGCCGACATTTCCTGTTCCACAATCTTCTCCGCCAGGACCTTGGTCTCCTCGGGGTTGGGGCGTATTTTCTCCGTTGCCTGCCTGCTCAAATATCTTTTTACCAACACCCAAGGGTGCCCTCTCCCACGGCGTAACCCTGATGCCAACACCCGGCATCTGGTGTTTCCGCAGGTAACGTACCCACCTATCCACGACGACCGGGTCAGCGTCCCGAGCCTTGACCACCCGCTTGTGTAGGCGTCGTTCATAGTTTTCTTGACTTTTTTTCGGGGACGAACGGTCCTCGAAGGAGGGTCCACATCGAGCGCTGTGTCAGAAGTGGTATAGGGCGCGTTGCAGGGATGCCCAACGCGCTCGCCGCATGCCCGGCAAAGTGCACAAAGAGACCGAGTGGGTGGTGGTGGTGTGACCGGAAATGAACCTCGGCGACAGGAACGGCGTGTGTGCGGGGAATTGTCATCGGAGGGTACAATGCGCGGCCAGGGATAACCATGGAGGCAATGTCGGCCTCGGACAGCACGGCGGGTGCTTTGTTATCGCTATCTCCGTCAGCCGTTTGGGGTGATCTAGTTCTGGCATTGAAGGCAAAGGTTCAAATTTGGTGTGGCTCAGTGGGACGAGGAAAGAGGGGCTTACAGTGGCTTACTGCACTGCTATTATACCGCACGCATCTTGCCAGTGCTGTCCGCGACGTGCATTATGAAGCCAACATATTGTAGAAGACTTGTAGTGTACCAGCCGGGCCAGATCCCCTCCAAAATTAGAGACGTCCGGAGTTTGGATGGTTATACTGTAGGAAGGTCTCGCCGTGGAGGGTCTCGGAACCCGGGATTTCACCCATTCGCCCTACTGAAAGAAAGTGACGGCGTTGAACAGAGCAATTCGGGCCGATTGCCATCACGTGCCAGCACCCAGCGCCGAGACAAAGACTCACTGAGATCAGGCGGACCAAACGATAACCATCCAGATATCTACGATCCATATTAATAAGTAGTCTGTATGGCAAGCTGTTCGTCTGTCCCCTGTCGGGTATTTCGTACGGCTGTGTCCGTCCCTTGACGTAGCAAAACTCTCTTCGCCTTTCCGTCTGGAAAAATCTCGGGGTCAAAGTAGACGGGGGCAGGCTCCATCAGCCTGTGAACCCCGATATGAGACTCGGCATCCCCACGCGAAACACGACAGGGTGGACATACCGCCCAGGCTTGACATCTGTCACCGCCCGGATGAAAGGTCTCATCCTCAGGACAAACTCATCGAAGATGATCCATTCCGGTTGTGTATCCAGGCCGCAAGATGGGTGTAAGCCAACAACCTAGCGCCATCATCTCGTCAATCGACCCTGACCAGAAAGAAAACTACCAGGGAAAACGTACTTGATTGTCCTTGACCGTCAGATAGTTACCCTTGTCGCCTTCCTTGTGCGCGACTTGCATAAAGAAGCCACAGCAGTGCTTTCCTAACGTCGATGTACCTCTTTCTCTCGTCTGCGGTTAATAAAATGGTTACTTCCTAGCGCTCCATAGTGCGCTCAAGTTGTTGGCGGACGTTCTCGGCTTGAACAAGCACGAGGAACTCAGGACTCGAAGTAAGCATCTTTGAAAACTGAAACCACTATGATCAAAAGTCCCCGGGAGCGTATAAATGACCACACACCTGAAGATCCAACGGGAACTCAGCCACGATGCTCCCCAGTGCAGTAAGGTTTCCATCATCGTCCAGCATCATCAGGTAGTCCAAGGCCCGCATAAGGGTTTCTGGGGCAGGGGCATCCACACGATCAAATCGTACAAGATCCTGGACACGAATACGTAAGCGATTATGATTATCCAACGACTGTCAGCGAGTGCTCGTACCTCGACTCTGGCCTTGACCAACTCTAATACAGTATTCGCCAAGTTCCTTCTGAGAATCTCCGGATGACAATCTGAAGCGCTTTCCAAGACGCATTCGCCCAGCACGTCCTGCTCGCTGCTGAGCCGCGACCTTTGATATCGAGCCTACAAGCAAACTCTCAACTCGTATGCGCGGGTTGCACACCTCTTGCTTAAAGAAGCCAGAATCAACGACGTAAATAATCGTCAAGGGCGTCTCCGCAATATTCGTCGGAAAGAACGGGCTTGTGGAAGGGGGTGTCGAATATTCGCTGTTGTTGTTGAGGTGGAAGGGACGAGTAGAGCGGGATGCAGACGCAAGAACCGACGGACTCAGAGTCTTGGTTGACAAGCTCGTCGGCCTCTAGTTTACTTAATTTTCCGACAAGCATCCTCTATCTCTTCCTCTGGTCGTAATCAGGCTCGGGCTCCTGCGTATAAAAGACCTCGACATGGTCCATGCGTCCGGGTACCTTGAACAATGGTGCAGTAGATCCTTCTTTGATCCCAAAGTACTTTTGAAATTTAAGCGCGTCGAGGGTGGCGGACATGATGATGATTTTGAGGTCTGAACGTCTCTTGGCAAGCGACTTCAAGAAACACATGAGGATATCGATGGCCAGGGTTCGCTCATGAGCCTCGTCGAGGATAATAGTCGAATAGCAAATAAGACTGGGATCGTTCATGGGTTCACGAAGAAGTATACCATCCGTCCTGTACTCGAGGAACGTGGTACCAGGTTCGGTCATGTCTTCGAAACGTATCGAGTAGCCGACCTGGCGTCCAAATTGAACTAGAGCATGTTAAGTTTTAACAGGTACAGAAAACATAAGTGGATACAATCATTTGAGATCAGAGGTAGTGACCCACCGTCCATCTCGTCTGCAACACGCTTGGGAACCGACAGGGCAGCAACACGTACAAGTAACAATATTTCCCTTGGTATGGGGGCGGTCCGAAATTGCGACAAACTGGGGTATTCCATCGACGAAAAGAGACCGGTCTGTAGGTGTACGGTGTTAGGAAAGATGGACAAGAACGAATCTCTCTCGGCCGCCAACTTACTGTGTAGTCTTCCCGGAGCCAGTTACGCCAACCATGACGAGGATCCGGTTCGCGTTGATATGCGAATATGTCATCAAACACCAGAACGACGGTCGTGGTGCAACTGATGCTGAGGCCTGAGGGTTAAATCTTGTCTTGTAAAATCCGTCTCATCTGTGCATAGATGGGAAATTTCGTTCGTGCCTCCAGGAGAGAGGATTATGCGGAACTGTTGTGACTCGGAAAGGGTTTAAGTCCGAGTCGCGTTCCTGCCAGTGAAAGCGCAAGAGTAAATTAAATATATGGGCTCAGTACTGGAACTGCTGGCGAGTCGACATTACCACCGCCAAGTTGCGGACTTGGTTGGTGGCGACCTTGCGCGTTATGAAACCAAAGAGCAGCTCACTGTTAGCAGCTTTCAGGGTGCTAGAGCCTGTGCCTCTTAACCACATTGCACAATATTGCAACCAGAGCAAGTAAATACTGTCGCTATATTAGTTGCTGCGTGCTACAGTAGCGTACAGTTGTCATCCGCTTTTTTTCGGGTGCCTCGTCACATTCCTGTATCTCGTCAAGTCACTACACCATCATTCTTGATTCTACACGAGCGAGCGATATCGCGCAGAACACAGCTGGTGGCGATCCTAGATCGGTTTGATTTTAAAGTGGAGAGCGATGAGAGAGAAGATAAGACACTGGGGAAATGGTTATCTGACGCTCAAAAGAGTAACTGTAAGCGCGTGCCTTCAAGTCCTGCACCAGATAATAGAAGACACGGAGTCCTTCCGGGTCCTCACTGTCTTGGATATCAACCAGGGAACCAATTTTTGCGGTCTAACCAATTGTTAATACACATTGACATCGAGCTGAAAGGGCATGAACCTCGAAGGCGATGTGGTCGTTTCCAATACGGATCTCAAGTTCTTGTTTGCCGACAATATTCTTTTTTGGCCAGTTCGTGTCGTCTTCCCTGAGTAGAGATGAATGGAACGAGGACACACCAGGAAAGTGGTGCTTACTTGGTGATCTCGCTCGACTCGACGATGCGCTTAAGCTCCTTGACCACCAGAGGCCCAACCCACACTAAAAAAATGTATGGTGAGTCGAATGGCGAACTTGAAGAGCGCGGGTTAACTCACTTTCTTTGCGTATCAGGCTGTCATTTCTGTAGTTAGAGTTGTTTGCATATCGCAAACGCCCATGCGAGTACTCGAATTCGAGGAACTCGTGACCGTGCTTTCCTGAGTGTCCAGTGCTACAAAGTAAAGTTCAGCTCACGCCATTTCCACGACACTGTACATACTAGTATCTAGAGAAAAAGGTTAGTTCCCCGCGGATGCTAAGAAATTGAGCATTACCTTAGATAGAATGGGTCGATGTGCGAGCCCATGATTATATTGGACTGTGACGATGTTGAAAGTGTTTGGAATTGTCGCCAGAGGATTCGTGTGAAGAAGCAACCTTTTGGATCGACCTGGGACACCTGACTAAGCAAGAGATTCATCATACTTACTCTATTTGGTATGCCGGCGGCAGGGATCCGCGCGAATTGCGCCAGGAAGTGCAAATTGAATCAGGTCCTTCGGGCTTTTGGTACTTCAGCACAGTATGTACTACTTATGTACAGCAGACAATGAAATTAGATGCAAACCACATCCTCAAAATCGCGATACACCGTCTTTTCGACCATAGCGAAATCTGCCCCCTTGAGGCACAGCCACCATGCTTTGACTGAAAGGTCGCCCTTCGGTCACGGCCGAGCAGGGGTTTAATTATAGGCCGATGGGTCGTGATTGGTAGACCAATCGACCCCTGCACATATCGGGGCTCCCGGACAATCGACCATTCCTTTCAGCAGGAAAACACACATTGCATTATGCACTAGTATGAACGGCTCAGGAGATGTACACAGGGATAGGGTGACAGTTTCCATGTGGTTAGCAAGACAGAAGTGAGCAATGCGACGAGAGCAAGAACGGAGGGAACAAAGTTGAAGCCGAGCAAAAAAGGGAGAAGCTAATGTGAGCGAGGTCAAGGATCAAGATCAGAAGGTTGCTGCGCGCGGCGGTAAATCTCGTCATCTAGAAAAAAATCATCGTCTCCCTCCATATGAGTGCCTTGGTGGCATGCAGCAGCGTGTTTCCACCTGCTCAACAGAGTTCACGGGTACTCCAACGATATCGCTCGGTACGCACCAATAGAGTTCTTTTACCTACGATGCATTCAGTCAAAGGCCATTCCGACCAAGAATACTGGCCAAGACTTGCCTTGACATCTATATCTTTGGTACTGTCCACAAGTATCCATTTCTTGCATTTGTGGCACTTCCCTTCCTGTCTACTGGTGCGCTCGTTCTTGGCCGGATTTTGACGTTTGATTGTCCGGAAAGCGACCGGAGGGGAGAAAGGGCGGGCCGAAACGGAGGAAATCCCTTGACAGACCCGATGAGGGCTGCGCGCGTCCAAGTTGGAAAACGTACCGTGGGCGTACTGCAAGTGGTAGCTGGGTGCGTCGCTAATTTAGTATTTTTACCAATGAAAGACACGACCCTGTCAGAGGTGTATATGAGCTGGCGAGGTGAATGCGCTATCAGGTACGTGCCACTTGTATGCAGAAAACTTCATTGAGAGCCAGACGGTCTGGCCCTTACCGCCACGAGAGGGACTCTCGATGCAAATCGGGCAAACGCCAACCTTTGTGGCTCCGCGTCCCTTGACAAAACGTGGCGTATACAAATCCAGCGCATCACGCGGTTCGTTATAGATGCCCGCCATGCGCATAGAATCAGCTGCACGCAAAGGAAATCTGCAGGATACGTTTAACTGTGAGCATTGACCATATTGGCTTCCAGTGAACAGAACGAACGATCCGTCAGCCAGCCGCAGATAAGAACTGACTGGGAAACGCAGATAGAAAAGAGAAAACTGTGGATGGTAAGGTATATCAGTAGGAAGTCGTCGTTGAGTCAATGTCCCGAGGGATGGATCGATGTCAGTGGAAGTCGAAGCAGAAGCAGATCGTGTTTTCTTGCGCTTGGTTGGTATCTCGTCGCCATCGCGGCTTCGGGAGGCTCTTTTCCTCTTGCATCCAGAGGTGCCCTTCGCAGGCTGGTAGTCCGGGTCGCAGGTACGAGAAGAGCTTCGCGTCGATCGACTAGAGTGGAGAAGTTGATCGTCATATCGGGTACTCGGTTTCCTTGGGTCACTGGGTGTCTCTACTGTTGGAGAGGTATGCGGAGAGCTACTTCGCGAGTCGAGCCCACGTCCGAAACAGTCGGAAGATGGGGACGAAGTAAGGTCCGACAGTTCTGACAGAGGTGTTGAGCGATCTTGCGATGAAAAGGTCGGAAAAGATGTGTCATTTTCGGTAGTCGAGGGCTCATCCGCCGCTGCAGATATAAACCTATCGATCAGGGAGACTCGTCCTAGTGCACCCTGGGAATCCCGGGAAGTTAGGCCGTAGTCAATCATGGACGGGGTTCCACCAGCGTTCGAAAAGGTGGGCGAACAGAGAGAATCCCTTCTGGCGACGGGGGAGATCTGAGAGTGGATATTGTTCCATTCACGAGAAAAATCGCCGACAAATTGTCGCTCAAAGGGAGTACTTCCTGATCCTTGAGAAGGTGGTGATATCTCCGGATAAACCAAGGAGGGAACTTGTGACGCTGGTAAAGGGCTTGGAGAAAAAACCATTTGCATGTTTGCGATAGAACGGGACGATGCTGCAGGGGTGATGAGAGGATACTGCGTACTCGTGATGGGTAGATGTAGGTTCCAATCCGCAGGCGTACCGGGCCAAAGCGATCGGACACTTGTTTGCGCGCGACTGGGCGTAGATGACGCCCTCTGAGGAGGGTAGGGCGAAGCGCGATAGAACGTGTGGCTGTCCTTGTACAAGAGCAGGTTCTCGGCGAGATCGCCGCAGAAAAACTTTGTAGGCTTTGGCATCGTATGCGCTGTTTTCGGGTGATCAGCTGTTGGCTATGGCTATGCTCGGTCAGTTACCTGTCAAAAGCACGCTAACCTGTCTGAGCAAGTCGAGATGGACCCAATCGAAGAGATTACTGACTGCTTCACGGAGATTGAATATTTACATCTCCGATTAGAATCGGCTTGAGATGCCGAAAACATACCCTCGGACCGCCATAACACTCGTCATGCTTCTCTTCGCCTTGCTCGCTTCTAGCTTGCTCTCTTTGGCGTCCATTCGGCGTGTCGAAGCTTCTGCGCTGACCACCATCATTGCAGCGAACGAACGCCTCTGTTTTTACGCCGACGTAGACAAGGCAGGAGAGAAGATCGGGGTAAGTGCTCCAACTTGACCAGACGTCCGGAATACCAACCTGTATCTCTAGTTCTACTTTGCAGTACGTGTCCACTCGTACACGCCGACGCGTGTTTTCTGAGCATTACACCAGGTTCAAGCAGGAGGCGCTTTCGATATTGACTTTGACATCAAAGATCCCAACGAGAAGCTGCTTCTCGATGGACAACGCGAGCGTTCCGGAGACTATGTCTTGACCGCGAACACTGTCGGAGAATACTCCTTCTGTTTCGAAAACGACATGTCCACGTTGACCGAGAAGCTGCTCGACTTTGACATCATGGTCGAGAGCGAGCCACGGAGAGAAGTCGCAGCCAAGGCCGGCCAAGTTTCAGATCACACGACCCCAATCGAGGAAAGCATCTACCGGCTTAATAGTATGCTCATGAATATCAAGCGCACCCAGAGACAGTAAGCATTCCGTTTGACGCCTCAAGAGGTCTTCTTATGGTCCCATAGCTTCCACACGCGAGAGACACGAGGTTTCTCCCTGGTTAAATCCACCCAAAAGTAAGCATGTATCCCGCGTAGGCTCTGCGGTCAACTCACCACATTCACATTCACAGTCGCCTATTCTGGTATGCCGTGTGCGAGAGCGTGGCCGTTATTGGAATGGCACTGTATGTGATCTCCTACGGAAACGATGCGGTAACCTCTAATCCATAGACCAGTGTGCAGGTGTACGTTCTGCAAACCTTCTTTACCAAGACGGGCCGTCGGTACAAAGTATAAGATATTGTACTTGCTTGTACTCGTCTCTCTTTATTACCGATCCCTAGTTCCCATCTGGGGTGAGATAAGATAACGAGATAATTCCGTATTCAGCGAGACCCTCAAGACCGCGATTGTATCCACTGCTCTTTCGTACGACTCATGGCCAACGTACAGACACAGACGACCATCGTTCCCCACAATCAAGAACCGTATGTTACTAGGACATACCCAGATGAATCTGAGCTTGATCTTAAGCTCCAAAATGCTGCCATTGCACAAGCAGCTTGGAGGAGGCGCACGCTCAAGGAGCGTATCGAGATCGGGCACGAGTTCGTGGTGTGTGCGAATCCACCTCATATGATATACCCGTAGATTGGTTCGCAGTCGGTGTTCAAGGCCATCGGAGATGATGAACGTAAAGCCCTCCATCTGGAGCTCACCCTGCAAATGGGTCGGTACGTTTGTTCCACGGGTCCTGACGGTGGGATACAACTCATCCTGATTTGCTAAAGACCCGTGAATCAGGTCCCTGGAGAGATCAGAGGGTTCTTGTCTCGCGCGGAACACATGCTCTCGATCGCAGAGTCCTGCCTCTCAGACGTCTCCCTGAAGGACACCGATCTCCCTGGATTTAGACGGTACATCAAGCGCGAGCCCCTCGGCGTCGTTTTCGTGATCGCTCCTTGGAAGTTGGTTTCATTCACCTTTTGTTACGCCGGCCTACATACACTGACCTACGCTGTCGTGCGCTGCATCACAGCTATCCGTACCTCGTGACCATCAACTCCGTCCTTCCCGCCATCGTGGCCGGGAACGCAGTCCTACTCAAGCCATCACCACAGACGCCCCTGGCGGCAGAACGCTTCGTCGACGCACTCCACAAAGCCGGTGTGCCAGAGGATCTCGTGCAAGTCTTGCACCTATCGCCCGCGCTCACCTCCTACGTGGTCCAACACAAG
>JBBPRR010001034.1:0-13712 GCA_038093115.1 Hortiboletus flavorubellus | reverse complement strand
CAAGCCAGGGGTAGGTACTTTATTTGATATACTCACATGTTAGGGCCCAGGTTAGGAGGTGTTGGGGAATATTGACTTTAGTGGAAAACATGCAAACATTGGGACACTTATTTGAGCCACTGTACATGTCATATGAAGAAGTGACGTGAGTGTGGCCCCTGGGCATCATGTGACCTGGTCATATGATGTCATGTGAGCAAATAGTCATGTAATCATAGTTGGATGAGTGTAGAGGAGTCCAAGTATGATAGGGGCTTATTTAGTAAAAAGCTTTGTAAAAAGCCAGGTAAAATAGGTAAAAATAAGAGAACAATAGTAGCAAATATCAGCGGTTGTAACAGAATATCACCAGCTAAGTCATCATCATTTGACTCTTCAACTGGCAAAGGAAAATACTTATTTGAGAAAGAACCCTTGAAACATTCAGATTCGTTCCACGGGCTCAAGCTTTTCCTGACTTTTTTCGCATGACCTCCTAATCCTTGAACCAGGTGGCTGCTTCTTTGAAACTCATTCCTTTGATTGAGGCCAAGAAGTCTCAACCTTTTGACTTTCCTTTTGAGGCCTGGCAAACCTCACGTTCATCATCAGTGGTGCTTTTTCCAGCATCCCAAAACATGTGCACTTCACATGCATTGCAGTTGTTTTCTTTTTTACAGCCTTTCTTGTGCTGCCCACCGAGCCATTTGCAAAGGAGGTAGGCTACAATCATTGGGGAAACGTCAGAATAATTCTTGTGGAATATGCTTCAATTCACAGCCAAAAGACGACTCAATCCAATATGGGATGCCAGATGTAAGCATTGCAATTAGGTTTTGAAATGACAAGCAAATCCCATGCAAATCCGGCTTGCAATAGATTGAGGACCTGACCTCAAATTTCTCATCCTTCTGATGTAGCTAGTAAATCAGACTTCTGAATAAAGCTTGATTCTCATCCGAATAGATTGCAATTCCCCTCGCGACTCAACGAAAACAAATCTACATTTACTTGATTTAGGGACAGAAGTGCCTGCTTCCAGGATGCCCCCCACCTCCCAAAACATGTCCCATTCATTCACTCCTGGCTCGTCCTCTCCCCCATGTATCCAGCACAAGAGCCACAACCTCAGAGGCATTCGAAAGGTGTGCCAGTCCAAGGACCATCTCCCACAGTGAATCAGTTTAACCCTGATGGAAACCAACCTGCTGCCAGGTCATACCATTAACTTGCATTTCAAAACGGAAACCCTGCCCTTCCCCCCCTTGAAAACGAGTTTGACGCTAAGGCTAGAGGTGCTTCCAATGATGTCTTCACTACTGACAGGTCTGGTTCACATATGCAAGACCTAGATTCGTTCCAAAGCCAAGGAGTAAGCCATCAACCACTAAGGAGCGATGTTTTTCCCTGAAATTCTTTCAGTTCAATGATAGGAATAACTATCCCCAGTTCCCTGATCAGCAGGGCTATCTGTTCCGAGGAACAGCAACTCCCAGTCCTCAAGCTGGGGGAAATCCTGTCACCTTCAATAATCCATTTCCACAGCCACAAACCCCATATCTTGAAAGCTGTCAAACATAGTTTTTTGACCACCGAAACCACCCTTTCACACCTTGGGGGGGAATACCATATGATGATTATACCTTGTCCTACTCTGGTTCATGCTTGGGTAGTCATCCACCTGCTATATCATCTCATTGTTACCATGGCTCACAAGGCAATATTAGCACAAGTGATATACCATCATGAGATGGGTTTTCTGTTCTATCTGCCAAGCTAAAGCGCCTGTCTGGTGTCATTCAAGATCAACAACATATCAATGAGCAGCTTAAAAACTACAATGAAGAACTTATAAAATGTCTTGTAGCCACTGAAAC
Organism: Hortiboletus flavorubellus; assembly: GCA_038093115.1. Taxonomy (NCBI): domain Eukaryota; kingdom Fungi; phylum Basidiomycota; class Agaricomycetes; order Boletales; family Boletaceae; genus Hortiboletus; species Hortiboletus flavorubellus. Next base: position 11,856 of record JBBPRR010001034.1, on the reverse strand, counting down.
CGAGCTCTTGGGAATCCGAGAATAGCTCAAAGATTCTTCGAAGACCAAACCAGCAAAAGATGGCAGTAACAAACATCCCACTTTAAAAGTCAGCCGATTTCATTGTTGGATAGAGAATGACTCACTAAAGTGTATGTATAGCACATTGTACACCCCCTGTTTGCTATCTTTTGTGGAATCAAGTGGCAGGAACTGGACAAGACTGAGCATGTCCAAGAGTTCCTTGCAATTTAACCACTTGCTGATGGTAAACCATTCAAAGAGGCTGACAGTATGAAAATATAGCACCCCAACTTCAAGGGAATGGTAACCGAGCCTGTGAACAAGAGTTTCCTTGAGGCCTTGGTCAAAAGGGTCTGGAATGATGAAATGGTCAGTAACAACATCTCAGAATTAAACAACACTTACAAAAAGAGAATACAGGCATTACGTGTTAAGAATATTGGCGAGATACCGGACAATGACTTCGGGGAGTCCCTTATTAGGAGCTGTGCAACAATGTACTTTAAAAATATCCATAAGAGTTTTAATACCTGTGGTGATCCAATGAAAGCCACAAAGTTGGTGCAGACGAACGTAAAGAACTGCTGTAGGGGCTGTCAATCTAATGTAAGCTTTACTTTGAGTTGAACCTTATGACATAAGCAGACTCACTATATCCAATAGCTTGCAATGAAACATTGAAAAGCTGCAGAGCAGTTTGCAAAAGAGAGCAGCCTGAAGGGTGCCCTAGCCATGATTGATGCCAACTTTTGCTCAGACAATGTGACGTGCAATGAAGAGGCTCTAAATTAGGACTTGCATGACCGCCAAAACAAGATGGGGTTTGGAAGGGGCACAAGGATGACACTGGGGATAAGATGGAGATCCATCAATGTAAGCTTCAGATCATAACAATAAAAATGGTCAGGACTCACGTTATAATCATGGAAGTACACGGCGTTCATGCAATATCTCTCGTTTAAAGTGGCCAGCTGAAGCAGTATCCCAGGCTCAACCTGGTAAACCTGATGGTGACTCTACAGCCATGCCATGACCAAGAGATGGTTAGCCTGCCAAAAAAAAAACAACATACCAAGGCGTTTAAAAAGCTTGTGAAAACAGTATGGGATGTGCCTTCCTCGATGATGTACAAGAAAAGGCCGAGTTCCTTGAAGAAACTGGTTGCAGTGAAACCCTTTGCTGCTATGGTTGATGCTAAATGACAGGCTGCACACACAGATTTCGAGCCACTGGTTCCCACCAATCCCAAAGATGAACCATTTTGGCTCACCAGTTTCTATGAAGACGTCAAACAGAAAAAATATTCAGTGATGGATGAAGATGCTGAATATTTAAAAGAACTATGTGAGTGGTGAGGTATGCTAAGTGAATCCGGTGATAAAGCAGATGAAAAAGGTGGTGATGGTGATGATGCAGAGGGGGATAAAGCGGATGGCAAAGATGACTTTGATTAAGGTGGTGCAATAGTGGCATGACATTACTAGTAGCTGAGTCCTTGTGAGTATCCAAACGGCACTTGAAATTTGAGAGGGAAGTACCTTGGCAATGTCTATGTCGCCCAGACCTTTTCTCTGTTGGACTCAAGTGAAACCATCATCATTGCAAAAGCACTGTGGATCCAATCTAAATTGATCAATGAATGAAGTCAGGACTTGTTCATATGAAACTCCTCTAATTGCCAGAGCTGCACTCCAACTCTTCTGCTGCTGTGCTTTATATTAGATACTGAATATAAACTAAGCATGTAAAATTCTACTCATAAATTTGCCCAGACATCATCTAAGTCTCCTTCCCATGACTTGAACCATCACAAGCATGCAAACCACAACATGTGATTCATCCCAGCTCTGAGGAGTTGATAGATCTGAAAAATCTTCAAAATTTCTCTGAATGCATGAGTGGCTGATTCTCCAGGAATAACAACATGAACAAATGATGATCAGTTACCCCTGACAGCGTGTGATGCGTAATATCGCTTTCCATTGAGAATCACATAGTCAAAGAAAGTTGCCTCATAACTGAGAGGCAGGCTATTTGACATGGTGGCAGCTTGATGTCGACAGTGAACTGGAGTTTCTGGGAAATGAAGGCAGATCATTTGTGCAACCAGCTGATATGTTTCTGAACCCATAGCCTTCATTTGGTGTCATGGGCTCAGCTAATATGAGCAGACGGCTACATTATGGTGTTTGTCGTTACTTTCATACAAAAATAGGTAGACTGAAACCTCACCATTGTCATGAAATTTGTCAAGTGCATCATCTGTCATCACTGCTAGACCAGCAATGGTGCCACATTCCTCCTTTGAAGCCTTGAGCATGATTTTTGCGACCTGGCATGGTAATGAGTCTGATGGATACCACTGGAGCACATACATCTAAAGAATAATCATCAGTACCTCCTGCTGATATCACATGAGCTTACCAGTCATCCGATTTGACATGTCCGCTGAAACTCTGTGAAAAACGTTGTTTATGAATAACCATTCCCATGGTTATTCATTTCAAATGATTTGAGAACTTTATTCAGCCGCTCATAGAGAAATGTCCAGAAGTCGTGTAGGGGACCAAAGTTTCACACGCAAGAACTGGTGTGAATTGAGTAGTGATGATTTAGTTTGATCACAGACGAGCCATATAGCTGAAACCATGTGTTAGATCAAAAATAACAGCACTGCAAGACATACCTGAATAAGCTCCTTGTTGTATTCTCGAATCAATGACTTGGCACATTGGACATTGTCATCGGTCAATCTGCGCTGTATCAGAATCCTGAGAGCTGAACAGATCTTGAGGAAATTCACAGGATTGTCAGGATGCAATGTGAATTTTCCCTCGTCCTCTTGAGTAGTAGACTCTTGTGCTTCAGTTGAAATTGTAGACGAGGATGGTTCCGAACTGATAGGCTTACTGCCAGGTGCTTTGTGCTTCAAGTTCTTTGGAAGGAATAAGTATGAGAAAAGGCTCTGTAGTATTGACTTACTTTTTCTAAGGCATTCTTAGCCTTCTTGGCAGCTGATTGCCACTGTTTCTCGGCTTGTTTGGCAGCAGCAACCCAAAGTTTTTCTTGCTTTTTTGCCTTTGCAGTTGCAAGTTTCTCTTGGGCAATCTGTGTTTTTTTAGCTTTATAAGTGTCCTTTCTGGCTTCCTTAGCAGCCTCGAGCGCCTTCTTGTTTCGTGCCTTTTGAGTATATTGCTCTGCTTTCTCACTTTCAATTCACTGGATCATGATAACATGCTGGCGAAGAATTTCTTCACCAATGTCTCTTGGGAGACACTCAGTCCATAGTTGAGGTATCTGATAAAGATAAGCTTATTCGGATATGAAGAACATGAGATCTCACCACAATTGGCCCATAGAGTGTAGCCAAAAGTAACCACTGATTTGCCATCAGGGAACCACCAGCTGGTGTACCAATAACAGTTGGAAGCTTGCCACATGATAGGAATGCTAAACTTGAAAAAAACAGATTCATTAGTACTAGTGTTCTCATCACTTGGATATGACACCATGATGTATGTTTGTGAGCATTTCATGTAGCTTTGCAAGTTCATGATTAGGATGATGTATCTTGTTTGAACCCAGATATTATAAAAGTGAGTCTTAACGATACCTGTAGGAGAAGCCAGCAATCAGGTACACGAATGAGAAATGAACAATAGATCCACCAAGGAACAGGTTGTGCATTGGATCGATAACAATTTGCTTGACTATATCAAAGTAAGGAAGCCTTGAAAGTTGAGTGTATCTTGTTGCAAACTCCTTGAGAAAATTCCTCCTTGCTGCTGGCGTTTGAAGCACTCAGTACTTCTCACCCAGTGCACAATGTTCTTCATTTGTTCTTGGTCTGAATGCTATTCTCAAACTCAGCCCGATGCAAAGTATAATCAATCAATTTTTACCCCCATGATCAAACGATTTAGGCTTGTCTTTATCACCCATCAAAATCCAACAAACTGTGCAAAAGTTAGTGTGCGAGTGTAAACCAAACCTGCCTATCTTGTGCACTACAGGCTTATCACAAACAGTGGCAACCAAAACAACTCGTACAATGTGACCTAGAATGCAATTAAAGCCACCCAATCTGACCAAAAGTGAATTCTTAGTGCCTTGTGGACAAGATTCAGTGGGAATGTTGATGCCAAACTTCCAGTTACTCTGGTGGGAGATTACATATAGAAAATGATGTGGGACAAGAGGAGTGAAAGGATGTAATGTTGCTGTGCAAGTAAGAGAACCTAGATAACAGGAAGATGGTCATGTGCTCGGATCTCAATTAGGCTGAAAAGTATTGGTAGTAGTGTGCATACCAGTCTACACCTATGTTGACACTAATTTGAAATTCACCATTTGGTCCATTTTTCTTATGCGTTAGGTTTGAGAAGAAAAGTTGTCCGTCCGGTCCCTTGAGATGTCGACATCAAATACATCAATATACATACCATCTATATATGGCTTATAACGCCATTCATCCAGAAGAGCTTCAAGGCCAGGAATTTTGAGGATTGAGCAAATTTGTGTCAACAGCGGTAGATAAGGATACTTGAGAACCGGCGTCTTGGCTCGAATATTTCCATGTGCAGTGAGGTTGGATTTAAATAGCAAGATGTTGCAATTAGTGCAATTATCCTGGCAATGACAAGAACCAGCAGAGGAGTATACTTCAAGACAGGATGGACATATAGGGAGGAGGAGAATAGATTTGTCAATACCAAGAACACAGTTGGAGGATTGAATGGTAATGACTGGAGTCACAATGGATGGCACAATGGTGAGGATGATATAGCCAAGAAGAGCAAGTTGAGCATTACAGGTGACACAGGGAAGATGATATTGCAGATGAAGCCAGGAAATTACTATGTAGATGGAAAGCAGGTGGTGAGGCACATGGAAGAGGTCAATATCATCCAAATGGAATTTATTGTCAACTGTGAATGGGTCTAGGTTATCTTCATCAGATGTAGAGTGAATGCCAAGCGCATCTTCATCAGGCTCAACCTCATAAGTTCCCTCAAAATCATCTTCATTGATCTCGTCCGGAACTTCTTGAACTTCATCAGGGGGAGGCGTGTCAGCATTGAGTTCTGCTCGTGCATCGTCCATAATTCTATTCATCTCTTGTTTGAATGCACGGCTATCTGGGTCAACTGGGAGATTATGTGCTTGGTAAGTGGTGAGGGGTTGTGCACCTGCAGATACAGCCTCATTATATATGCTGAAGTGATCAATGGCAGCAATGAAAGCTTTGGGGCTATGAAAGTTTGGCCTGAGGTTAGATAAGGCACTGCCAAATGTCATGATATTGAGATCCTCCTGGGTAAGGGATTCATGATCAAGTATTTCCTGCTCGACTTTATAGTCTGATAGAGCTGGAGGATCGTGGACTTCTGCATGAGGGAGCAAGGGTGGAGTTGGTGGATGGACAGGGTTCGGTAAAGAATATGAAATGGGGCCAACATCAGGTTGTGCAGATGGTATGACTCATTTCATTTGGGTTACACACTAAAGTTGGGCCTGAGCTTGGATTGTGTTGGATCATAAATCACTTCATCTATGAGCGTATGCAGTATCTGGATTGACCAGCCTTCCATTGCAATTGTGCACCTTGTACAAACAGCGCACCAGAGGCATGATGAGAGCGGTTGAAGATAGGCCCAATATCAGATATGTCAGATCAGATATGTCAACACGCGTACGAAAGACAAGCTTGGTTTTAATCCTTGAAATAACAGAAGAAAATACAAATTGGAAGTATCTACTCCATCTTAAGCTTGCGCTTTTTACATGCATTCTTCACAGGCAAAGAAAGGAGGTTGATCCTCTTTTTTTTCTGGTTATAATGATTTAGTTTAATAAAGACCCAGGAACAGGTCAAAAAAGCTTACAATAGGGACATATATTGGGTCTGGTTCACTCTCTGACTTCGTGTCACTGGTCGCCTGGACAGCAATTGAACGTTTGGATGATGTTTTTGGCAAAGACATCAAATCAATGTTCACGGTCTGTAGTATGTTAGATGTGTAGATGAACACATCTTTCAGTTACCTACAAGCAACTTTGAAACATTGCGTTCTACAGAAAATGCGAAACTTTTGAGCTGGTTGGGTACGCTGAGTTTTAGGGTTTGCGAATGCTTGATTAAGTCCATGGTTAAAGAGACTTAATAGAAAAGAAAGTAGGAGCACTCACCTGATGCGCTGGTAAATCTGAGACATGGATAGGGTGTGGATATGAAGAGGGACACGAAAACCAATGGGGAGAATGCTGAGAATATATTCATAAACCAACATGAGAAATAGCTGCCTGACCCAATCAGATTAAGGTCTGATTGGTTCACTCTGGTTAAACAGACCTATGATTTGGTGTTGCGAGCTCAAGGTCAGACAGCCAAACTGCCAGAAGTCAGATTAGGGTTGGATTTAGTCAAATTGCTATTCTGAATTGAGAATAAGGAGCAATCTCCCTGTGCTTTGCCTCAGCTTATCTTCTTGTTTTTGCAGTGAATGGTGTTACGATCGGTATATTCCCGTACCCCTATGTTCGTTGGACTTAATGTTTTCTATGCTAACAACAGACAATCTTATCTTTATCTTATCTTGATTCCATCTGCCCTTATCTCGTGCATCATAGTCGTCTCCCTTCCTTCACTCTGTTTCACGCACGAGACTTCTCATCTTCCCTGTTTCACATTATGTTTCATCTCCGTTCCTTCTTATGTTTCACCATCTCACAGAAGCGTTTGGTCACACTTCTATTCCATTCCTTGATACACGCGTTTCACTTGTGTTACGCTTCCCTTCCATTCTGCCACACTGCGTGTTGGCCTCATGCGTTTCACTTCCGTTTTACCCTATGCCCTTTTCCCCTTTTGTTCCCGGATTGTTAGATACGGTCACAACATGTACATACCTCTAGTAGGTACTTAAGGCTCGATGCCAGCGCCAGAGAACTCCAGTCTAGTTCTCTTGATGTTTTCCCTTAAAGCACTATAAGAAGGACTCTATTGGCCTGACAAGCCTCTTCTCATTTCGCCCTCAAAAGTCTATGACTATCTTTTGGCAACCTAAGGGAGCTACGCTCTAGGGGTGTTTCATTAGAACTAGACTCCACCTTACCCTTACCTTGCCAACCTCAACGCTACCCTCACAAGTGCGTCTCTCACGAAGGATCACTTGCACTCGGAGCTTACGGTAGAGCCAGTGCCGATCACCTTCCATTGTTCCCTTCGCTCCTTTCCCTCTAACTCAGGTCAAGTCGGCCCCTCTAACCCTCTGTACGCGGCCTCGGCAGAAGTAGCTGAGCCGGAACCAGTAAGAGAGCGAACAGCCTTGCCAGCAGAATCGGCAGGCTCACAGGGCGTGGAAAGGACCCCACCACCATCACCACGTTTACTCTCAGCTGCTACACAGTTTTTAAGGCTCTTAGAAGTGGACTTGCAACCGTCTGACTTTTGCTACGCTTCAGACGAAGAGATAGACCAAGCAGTCACAGTCGCTCTCGCCCTCAGATTGGGAGGCCCAGACGACTCATCCACAGCGAGAGTATCCCAGTACTCGGAGGCGGACGATCTTTCCATAGATCTGAACAACCTCGTGTTCAGCCCAAGGGACGATACCTTATCCGTCCACACTCGATCCACATTGCAAAGCCTTCTACTAATCTCCGAAGAAGAACCACAATCCGGAGACAAGCGAGAGTTATCCCCACTCAGCCTCCTCATGCCATCACCAATCACGGAACTGAGCTGCAAAAGGAAGGAACGTGACGAAGAGGAAGTGAGACCGGAAGTAAAGAAGCCGGTTAAGAAAAGGAAAAGAATTCCACACCGCCAGATTACGAGAGATCGGGAAGGAGATCCCGAATACTCCAGAATAAGCCTCCGTCCTCTAAAGTCTCTACGCAAACCAGAACGCTACCGTACCAAGTAGAGAACCCTTCCCCTCCTACTATATAATCATGTCGCAACACATCAATCAGATTCTTGCCGACGGTATGACTTCATGGGAGGATAAGATCGCTGCCATCTTGGCAGAATTTAATGATAGGATGACGGACCTGCAAGCAGTTACCAATCAGGTGACGCAACTCACAACAGCAAATAACCAACTACAGACATGAGTCAATGCCCTCACTGCTGTTGCCCCGGCAGGAGGAGCAGTACCCGCAGGAGGAGGAACTTCGCGATGAGTAGAAGTTTTCGCAGACCCCGGAGAGTACGATGGATCCAAAGTCAAGTTCGAAGAATGGTGGGCAAAGATCAAGGCTTGGCTTGAAGTCAAAGCCAATACTATCACCCCCGACTCTTACGAGGCAGTTGTTGCTGTCCTCTCTTGCCTCAAAGGTGCTAAGGCAGGCAGGTTCGCCCAAACCCATTTACAACAAGGAAGAAACTACGGCTGGGATACCCTGGTCGATGAACTGGAAGGGCTCTTTAGGAGCACCAACCAAAAGGACTGGGCACGCGCCCAACTGAGCAAATGTTATCAAGGAGAATCTCCCACGGATGATTTTATAATCCGATGGGAGGCACTGTACCAGCAAACAGCAATCGACCCTTCACATGCGGTCGAGTTGTTGGAGAAGAACACATGAGGAGCGATCATTGCTCAAATTTTCAGAGAAGGCAATCGCTGAGCCTCCCCCTCACTCTATCTCCAGGAGATTAGACGAGTAGGCACAGCACAAGAGTCCCTTGATTTCATCAGGGGCAGAACTCAAAAGCGAGCTTTGGCTCCATAATTTTCAAAGCACGACCCCAATGCTATGGACATCGGGGCTGCAAACAAGGGCTGCTACAACTGTGGCAAAGAAGGGCATTTTACTAAGAATTGCCCAAGGCCCATCGTCGCCTGCCCACTCTGCAAATGGCCAGGCGGTCAACACAAGAAAGGCTGCAAGAAAGGAAGTGGCCGCAATGCACGCGAAGTGCACACGTCCTGGGAAGACGAAAAAGCACCTCCGAAGATGAACGTGAGGTCCACCAGACCTCAAAAGGAAAAGGCAAACGCCAGGACTTCTTGAAGTCCATTCAAAATATGAGTTTCGAAGAAGTGGCTGCCTGGTTCAGAGATCAGGAGGCTATACGCAAGAAGTCGGGAAAAGCCTGAGCCTGCGGAATGAATCTGGGTGTTCCAAGGATTCTTTCTCGAATAAGTATTCTCCCCTATCAGTTGAGGAGTCGGATGATGATGACTCAGCTGATGTATCTACCTTTACCTACACGTCAGGGGTGCCTCCTACGGAGCATGGCAGGGACGTTAAACCTGTGCTTGATTCCCCTTACCCGAAAGAAAAAAATTCCCCGAACACTTCATCCTTCAGTTACCTTCACGAAAGCCCAGACCACGAAGTCTTCGTACGCAACCTCAACCCTACACGGGAAATCATGATGTCCATCAAAGTCGCTCCGATGAGCGCATGCCACTCCCTTACGAAAGTCGATGCCCTGCTTGACAGCGGCGCAAACACAATCTTTATTGACAGATCTTGGGCAGAGAAGCTCAAACTCCCCTTATCTAAATTACGACATGCAATCCCCGTTTTGAATGTAGACGGAACAAAGAATTCTGCGGGGAATATCACGCACTCTGTGGACTTGATAATCGAATATCAGGGCCATCATGAGAAAGTCACAGCTGAAGTAACGGACCTCGGAAAAAACGCATTAATCCTCAGATTCTCTTGGCTAAGACGCCACAACCTGGAAATTGATTGGATCAAGGGCTCAGTACAAATGACACGTTGCCCAAGGCACTGTCACGCCCTCCAAGATAAGCCGGTCTTCGTTCGCATGATCGAAAAAGAAGAAGAGGATATCCAATACCAGGTCCACGCCACTATCCGCACTCTAGAGGAGAAAGTAAAGACGGACGCCGTGGCAGAGCAGCTGGTACCCCCGCAGTATCATGACTATCTAAAGGTGTTCAGCAAAGCTGAATCTGAAAGGATGCCGATAAGAAAACTGTGGGATCACGTCATCGACCTTAAAGACACATTTCAACCCAAGAAAGGTCGTATCATCCCTCTATCCGCACAAGAACAGGAGGAAGTCGCCGCTTTTCTAGACGATCAGCTGGCTAAAGGATACATTCATCCCTCCAAATCCCCTCAAACCTCACCGGTATTCTTCATCCCTAAGAAAGACGGCAAAAAGCGCATGGTACAGGATTACCGCTATCTAAATGAACACACCGTAAAGAATAATTACCCACTCCTCTTAATCTCCCAACTTGTCGATAAGCTCAAAGGAGCTAAGCTATTTATGAAAATGGATCTTCGATGGGGCTACAACAACGTCCGTATCAAAGAAGGCAATGAATGGAAGGCCGCTTTCGTCTGCTACAAAGGAGCATTCGAACCCCTAGTCATGTACTTCAGGCTATGCAATTCACCCGGCACCTTCCAAGGAATGATGAATGAGATATTTGCTGATATGGAGGACGTAATAGTGGTCTATATTGATGACCTTATGATATTCACAAAAACAGACGACCAAGACGAACACGACAGAGTCGTGCGCGAAGTACTGCGGAGATTAGAAGAAAACGATCTCTTTGTACAGCCAGAAAAGTGTTTCTTCTCGAAAAAGGAAGTCGAGTTCCTTGGCATGATGGTCGGTGTCGATGGAATTAGAATGGACGATTCCAAAGTCAAAGCCATCCTGGAATGGCCAAAACCAAAGAATGTCAAAGGAGTCCACAGTTTCCTCGGACTTGCCAATTTCTACCGAAGGTTCATCAAGGACTACGCGCAGCACGCTCGTCCTCTGAATGATTTATTAAAGAAGGACCAACCCTTTGAGTGGAAAGAAGCACAACAAGTTGTGTTCAACACGCTCAAAGAACGTTTCACCACAGCACCCGTTTTGGCATTCCCGGACATTGATTGTCAATTCCGCCTTGAAACCGACGCCTCAGACTATGCCACAGGGGCTGTGCTATCTATATTAAAAGAAGACAAGTGGCATCCCGTTGCCTATTCCAGTCACAGTATGACGCCCGCAGAACGGAACTATCCCATTGCAGATAAGGAGATGTTGAGCATCATCCAAGCATTGGAAATCTGGCACCACTACCTGGAAGGCTCTTGTCACCAGTTTGAGATCTGGAATGACCACGCCAACTTGAAATACTTTATGCAATCGCAAAACCTGAATCGACGCCAAGCCCGCTGGTGGCAGTGGCTCTCTCGTTTCAACTATGTATCTATTCGTCTACAAGCCCAGTGCAACTAACGTCAAAGCCGATGCACTCTCTAGGAGAGAAGATCACGCAATCGGCATAGAACACGATAATGAAGGAATCACGATGATTCCGCTGGAGCGGATATGGACCATCCCGGTCGCAATCCACGATGAAGGCGAACAAATTCTACCATCCATTAAGAAGAAAGTACACGTGCTCAAAGAGAGCGAAATTAAGGAACTATGCAAGAAGCACGGAGTATGCCGTGTTGATGAACTTTTACGTAACCAAGAAGGAAAAGTCTTCATCCCTGATGACGAATCCATTTGTTTATCTATTATGAAATCTTGTCACGACTCCCCAGTTGCTGGTCACCCCAGTTATGAAAAGACCATAGAACTTCTCAGGAGAAGCTACTGGTGGCCCAACATGACCATTTACGTCAAAGATTATGTCGCTCGATGCGATCGCTGTGCACGCATGAAAGGAGGTAACCGCGCCCCAGCAGGCACATTAATCCCACTTCCTATTCCTGAAGGTCCCTGGCAGGACGTTTCCGCCGATTTCACTACCGATCTTCCCTCCTCTGGCGGCTTCGACTCCATCCTCGTCGTTGTAGATCGGTTCTCTAAAGAAACCGTATTTATCCCGTGCAACAAAACAGTCACAG
>JBBPRR010001033.1:0-13717 GCA_038093115.1 Hortiboletus flavorubellus | reverse complement strand
CGAGCAAGCGCGGAAAACACGAGGCGAAGAAGACGTGTGCACAGGTCTATATCAAGCAAAAGACAACGGGGAGAAGCCGCACCTTCCCCGTCGACTCTCTCCACTGCCCTATTACATTGTGTCGCTGATGACCACGTCGTCGACAACGACGGGTGCGTAGTGACAAGTTGGTGTTGCGCTGATGCTGACCGTTGGACAAGAACGCTGTGACCGAATGGAAATCGACGTCGGTCTGGAGATATATGCGGTGAGATTCTCAGCGGATGGCGAGTACGTCTTCAGCGGTGGTGACGGTGGGGTTCGAGTGTGGCGAGTGGAAGACGGCAAACAAATCGCAACAATGGAAGCGAACTATATCCTGTGTCTCGCAGTGTCCAACGACGGGAAATGGATCGCAGCGGGGACAGCCTGGGGCTATGTGCTTGTGTGGGATGCAAAAACATACAAACAAGTCTTTAGGCACAAGGAGGACCTTCATGACATTGACGGAGTTGATTTCTCGCCCGACTCGACTCGACTCATCTCTGCACCGGATAACAAGACAGCCACCGTTTGGGACATTGCAACGGACAAAAGAGTACAAACACTCCACCACCAGGATTGGGTGATCGCAGCAAAATACTCGCCGCAAGGTGATCGAATCGCAACAGCCACTCCCCGGTCCATTCGTGTCTATGACAGCAACGATGGCCACGCGCTCGTGGACATCAGAGTAAACGTCACCCCTTGGTACAACAGAGGTCTCGTCTGGTTCCACAACCACCTTTTTGTCATATCCGACGGTCAAATCAAACAATTCGACGCATCCACTGGGTCAGCAGTCTCAGAATGGCCACTTCTGGATACCAATCTGTATTCGTGCGTTGCCCTACCGGGGCATGGGGGGTTTATCGCATGTTCTGCCAACCGTACCGTCACATTTTGGGACGTGGGGACACACACCCAACTCGGTCTCATCCAGCACCCTCAAGACATACATTCAATCGCACTTTCTCCAGACGACCGCTTTATTGCAATCGGCGGACGGGGTGGGAAGATCATCATTCAAAGTCAGTTGGATGTAAGTACTGTGTCCCATTGGAATGTGGTACATATCAACTTTCTTGCTCTGTCCGTCTCTCCACACAGGATTCGATCCCTTTGTTTCGTCTAGAACCCACGTTCCAGGAATCAGACTTTCGGATCGACGACGCCGTGCTCGATTCTTGGAAGCACGGTCAACTCGGGAACGCGGAAACATTATTGACTGCAGCAGTCGACGAGTCTCGCAATCCAAGCCATCATGCACTCGCTAGTCGAGCCCTCATCAGAGCACATTTGCGGCAGTGGGACGCCGCCATCGCCGATGCCACGCAGGTGCTTATTCCTCTGCTCTCACGTATGTTCGTGCTGACCTAAATCATACCAAGTCTATCAAAATTCAGCCGTCCACTATTGGCTGCATTGCAAAGAGTGTAGCGCTTGTCGGCACCGGGGAAAAGCACAAGGCATATCGGGCGTGCGATATTGCGTTCGCACACTCGCACTCATCTCACGTCAATTTTCTCCTTTTGATCAAGGTATGCGTTCCGTCCGCCCCAGCTTGGTTGCCCTCGGATTCTCATATGCCTAGGCTATTATCGTCTCTACGGCTGGAGAGCATGACGATGCGATATCCCGCCTAGACGACCTCATTGCTACGGCACCCCTCAATACAATATGCTACGTGGTTCAGGCACGTCCACACGCGTCATCACACAACAGACATCATTACCGACATTTCTGCCAGGCATATATGCATCTCCTCCTTGGAAACTCGCACATGGAGAGTGGCGACTACGAGAGTGCGATACGATCGTTTGAGCGTGCATGGGCCCAGATGCGGCCCTGTTCGAGTTCAGCACTCTCAGTAATCTCATTGGTGAGCCTCCTATTGGCTATACCGCAATTTGTTTGCGATCCTTGATAGATATCTGGATGGGAATTTGATAATCTCGGGATCACGATTCGACAGCGTCTTTGTGAAGCCCTGTATGCCGCCGGTCGCATCAAGGAGGCAGGCGAGTCCCTACTAAACATCATAAACACCGTCAATGAAGAAGTCTATATGACTGGACCGATCGCTGCCTGGCTTCCTGGTGAGTCATGTTTTACCTGTCCATCCGTCATGCGTTCGAAATTTTACTAGATTTCGTGCAACGATGTCTCTCCACCCCCGAAACCAGTGGTGACACGACTCTCCAGTCATCATCCCCTGCACCGCTCTTGAGACGGTGGGTAGAATTAAATTTGACTGGAAGTTCGTGGAAAGATGCCTTGGTTGCCACTGTCAACGTGAGTACCTCATTTTACTCCAGTACTCATCATGAGCTTGACACTCTGTTACCCTCAAGTTTACGGCGCCGAGATTCACGATTTATCGAGCCCTCTGCGATCATCTCGAGACGCTCAACCAGATAATGGTTGCGACCGAGTGTTTTCACGGAATGATGAGCGAGTTGGGAGACAAAAACCTAGATGTTAAGCAGGCGGAATGGGTTCTTGGTAAGCAATCTTGCACAATGTGTACGCATTGTCGTTTATGTGATCATTTCTTGTCAGACTTCAGGCAGCGTTTCTCGAAGAAACTAGAGCATCTCGGGGATTCCGCAATGAATGCCCAGCAACTTGACGAGTCCATCTCCATGTATTCAGCCGCACTATCTCTCGACCCCCCTACACCTCAGGCCCTCCTCATCAGGCGAAGCAAGGCATACATAGCCAGTGGTATGTGGGAGGATGCATTAGATGATGCAAACAAGGTCCGTTTTTTTTCTCGGGCAGGTTCATTCTTGTTGACGGCATCATCATCAGGTGATCACGCTCGATCCATCCTCTCCGTGGGGGTACGAGAGGAAGCACGCCGCTTTACACCGGGCAGGACGCTATGACGAAGCCATTGGCATGTTCGAGACGATGCTCTTGAAGATATTGCAATCTCCTGATCCTGAAATTCGTGGTGAGTGCATCAACGTTGTGCTGATGCTCATATATTGATCTCTTGTAGAGCGTTACCACGAATATGTAAATCCAGAGCAAACCAAGACAGAAATTCGCGCGGCGATTGAAAGCGCCATTTGTGAATCTCCGTTAGTGCTCATCAACACTGACTCTGGCCGTCTCCTCGACAAGTCTAGGCGAGCGCACTCATTTGAGTCACAACCCATCTTTCGGGAATTGATCTCCTCCACGACCACACATATTGATTATCCCCGCATCAATCACGAAGTTGCAGAGTACTACCGTTATGCCACGTTTTCGCACAAGTGGGAAGACAACGAGCCTCTGTTCGAGCAAGTCATACACATCGTGGTCTACGAGCTCGAAGGGTCGCTCACTCACGACAAGCTCCAAATGTTCTGCAAGATCGTGCGGGATTCTGGGTTCCATTGGGCATGGAGCGATACGTGCTGTATCAACAAAGCAGATCACTTCGTACTTCAAGAGGCCCTGGTATCCATGTTCAAGTGGTACGAGGGTTCTGCTGTGACAATCATTCTGCTTCGTGGTGTTCGCTCTCCATCGAAGCATGGTGATCTCATGAGGAGCATTTGGAACAGTCGGGCCTGGATGCTGCAGGAATATCACGCATCCAAGGTGGTCCGATTCTACACTGAAGACTGGAAGCCATATCTGAACATTGATATTCTCAACCACAAGGAGTCACCAGAGGTCATTGCAGAGATGGAGGAGGCAACCCGTGTCTCGGCGTGAGCCTTGATGGCACTCTGACCAGGTCTGGATGACGTCCGGGAGAAGTTATGTCTAGCTTCGATGCGCCAAACGACACGGGTTGAAGACGCAGCTTACTTGTTGCTCGGAATATTTTCCATGTCCTTACCAGTTATATATGGGGACGGGGACAAGGCACTTGGGCGACTCTTGTCACAGCTCCTGACAAGCACAGGAGATACAACCATCCTTGCATGGACAGGGCAATCTGGCAGCTTCAACAGCTGTCTCCCAGCTAATATCAGTGTGTTTAACCAGCTTCCGACAACACACGTCCCGCTGGCGCTTGATGCTGCCGAAATGGACAAGGTCACCGCCAGATTGCGGACCTCTTCGCTTAACTCGACCGCAATTATGAGGTTGTATGATCGACTTCATGCGCTCCCTGTACCATTTTTCGTGGGGCAACGGGTGAAACTTCCATGCCTCAATTTCAAACTCGGGCCCCTATCGGCTTCTTGCAGTGGGTCGCGGCATCTCTTCCGTGCACAGACAATTGTAGGGGTTGTGGAGATCAGGACCGACGAAGATCTCTCTCAATTCGGTTCTCTGTACCTGGTTCATCCATGGATCGACTTTCTCCTCGACCAACAGCCTGTTGGAACTGTAGTGCAGACAATACCCGAAGAGAATACAGACGACCAGTCTTCCTCGGTAGGCGAGTTGCCATCGTTCCCTGGTCCTTCCGGTGTCACACCAGCAGCCCTGCCAGCACGAGCAGCGCGGTTCATCACTCGCCTTTGGAGTGCATCCTCTCGAAGCGCAGCGTCTCTCCCACCCCCATCATCGTTATCGCCGATGGAAACGAAGACGCGAGCCCTTCAAGTCATTGCTCGGTTGAGACAACCGTTTGGTGCGCTGTTACTCACCCCTCACGTCGGGAATGTGGCAGCGTATAGGAGGGTCGCTGCGGAGAGTCTGATCACTGTCCAGCTAGAAGAGATCACGCCAACAATGTTAGACAAGCTGGTGAAGAGTGTACACATTCTGGACGTGCTGTAACAACTCGTTCTTCGCATTTCACTTTTCTCTGCATCACTTTCCTGCGAATGTTGCTTTGGTGGGCATTCCAGAATCATGTGCTGCGCGTTGAACCATAAACCATCCTTGTCATCGCTCTCGAGAGTATCATTTTGTAGATTAATTTCTCGTTTTATTGTCTCCTTGTACCCTCTTTCACAGACTTGCTGGTAATCTCGCTATAGACATACATTATTTATTTCTTGAGAACGGTCCTTTGATCCATCTCCGTGGACTGATACGGTGGACTACGCCGGCCTGGTATTACCGCGCACCTTCAGCACTCCATGCGACACATCGCCATCACTGGTAGGGTGCGAACGGCGAGGTAAGCGTTTCCTTGGACCCTTCGTCGTATGCGATCTGTCCAGGTTGAGTAGATACAATCCAGGTGAACCCCTTTTTCATGTGGCGTACATTGTAACACAGAACACGCTAGGTGATCAGAGTTGAAACGGTTCTTGTTGGATACAGTTAAAATGCCCAGGGATCTCATCTTCCTTGGGACCTATCCCCAGCTGAACATTTGGGCACTAAACAATTCCACCATAGTTTGCATGACCGACCTGATCCCGCCTTTCAAGCGAACGCCATCGAACGAGGGGTGAATCCCGGAACTCCAAGCAAAGGCTCCTCTCCCATCAGCCTTCGGACTGCAACACGGTCGCTTAGCCGCACGCCATCGATCCATTCGGTAGTGAGTACCCTCTTCGTCGAGTATTCAGGATACACCTGGGGTATGCGTATGTTGTCGGTCGGACGCGGCTCCCCGGCGACTCTAGACTAAGCAGTGACTTGCGCATTCTGTGCTTCCGCACAAAGTCCAGCTCCTGCCTTAGGCTGTTGATGAAATGCGCAGGTGCGCACGACGGGCGTGGTGGCTGGTCAACGCTCAAAACACTGGGCGAGCGACACCCTCGAGGTCGGCCATCACCCCGCATGACCAATCCGCCTTTTCCCCGGAGAGCACGTGTAGGTATGCCCTTTTTAGTACTACATAGTCTCACAGCAATCATTGGATCTTATCGACGAGTCACCACTTCCATCTCTGAGTTACTCATCTTCTCAGAGCCTGCTTTTGACCTTGGAGGAAAATGGTGTTCGACAAATTCGATCCCGCTATATGGATTCCAACCCAGCGCCTGCTGGAGATGTCGAAATGGGTGGCACAGGGTGCCGAGTCTGCAAGTCGTACCATCCTTCTTGGGACATATCCGCACTCATCGACCGCCCGTCGACCGCTTTTTTTTTTTTTTCAGAGAGTATACAAGACCTATGTCAGGTTTCGGTCCTCGTTTGCTGACTGGGGTCCCCTCGAAGCGGACATCAAAGCGGGTTGTCCGTCGACCCCCGTCATGGAAGACATCCTCTTCAAACATCGGTTCGGTAAACGCTACCGACATCCAGACTTGGACGAGACGCTGACCCGACAACGCCTGATTGGGGAAGCCCGAACTCTGATGCGATGTCTGCGGTAGGTCCGAGCATCAATCGATCGTCTTGTAATGCCACCCAGACTGAATCCCTTGTTCTCCTCGTAGCGCGGGTGTGAACGTGCCCGGTATCAGGCTGGTGGACATAGCCGAAGGCGGTTTGGGGTTGGAATTTATAGAGGGCCCACTCGTACGGCATCTGATTCCATCGGTAACTGACGAGCCACCTTATCAACTCGTGTCCCTCACCGATGCGAGCGACGAAGAAGACTACGACGAAATCGATATAGGCATTCGGGCAGCCGATTGGGGTGGCGCAAAAGAGATTTCCATGGGTCTGTGACTTACAGAGGAAAGCTTGCTTGGGCGTTTAGCTGAATCGTACCGTTTCAGACCTACTCATGGAGAAGATTGGTGTGGAGATCGCCAAGTTGCATCTTCTTGATATCATTCATGGGGACTTGACCACGTCAAATATGTTGCTTCGGGCAAGCAACAACGATCTAGTACGTTGAGACGACCCCGTTGGTGCTAGCATATCTTCAATCACGGTTTTCAGGTGATGATTGACTTTGGACTTTCTTATCACTCTGCCCTTGTGGAAGACAAAGCGGTGGACCTTTATGTCTTGGAACGTGCTTTTGCGTCAACGCACCCTGACTCTGAATCCCTGTTCGCGTCCATTCTTGCGGCTTACGCAAACCACATTGGGAAAGACTGGGATCCCATCAAGAAGAGACTAGATGAGGGTGAGATTGGTACCACACTCCACCGAATTGCTAGGCACTGAAATGTTATTTTCAGTCCGTCTCCGCGGCAGAAAGCGGACCATGGTTGGGTAAAGTGATACAGTGGGGACGGATGTTGTGGCCTTTCCATCATGTTTCTTTCATCAACTTCCGCTTACTGATTTTGGTGACCCGAACCGCAGACCGAGTAGATACGTTAGTGCCAGACTGTTCCATGACCAACGATAAGTTCTACTGTCCCACTGTACTCATAATAGCCACCGAATCCATTGGTATACATGTGCCTTTGCTATTCAGTACATGAGCAGACCGACAAGGCTTGCCCAGTCATATCTTACACAGAATCCTCACCAGCACAGACTTTTTCGACCCATTCCACCCCACTTTGAACCTTTGTTAGATTCTCGCACCCTGTCTCTGTGATTAAGACATCGTCCTCGATCCGCACACCTCCCATGCCTTCATAACGAGCGAGGACGGTGGTGTTGATGTAAGGTGAGGTGTGGACATTGTAGGATTTCAATTGGGCGGGGTGGAAGTAGACGCCTGGCTCGATGGTCTGGTTTTGGAAAGCGGTCAACGAGCGAAGAGCGCGATGACAGAGATGACGTCAACTTACGACCACCATCCCTGTCTGCAACTGCAACCTCAGTCTCAGGTACTTGTAAAAATCCTTGTGTCCGCCGGGCAGCCCGCTCGCCCTGTCATCATCATCGACAAAGTATTTACCACTGCCAGGCGGCCGACTTGCACTGGGTACGTCGTGTACGTCCAAACCCATGGAGTGACCTACGCCGTGTGGGAAGAAAGCGGCACTGAGACCTGTAAGTAGAATTTCCTTGGAGAGCGCCTCTCGAGACTTCGTAGTTGCCTTGGTGGTTGGGGGTTCTACGTGACCGTTCGCGTGGCCGTTAATGCCTGAATGGGAATTAGCGAAGGATTCGTTAGGCATGGGAAGCTACGAGGTAGCCTCGGGAGAATGACAGACCTTCAGTGGTTCCGTCGGGATCCCTGAATATACCCATGTCTAAGAAGCCATCCACGAGCACGGTGTGGCATAATAACTGTACGTCATCCCAATGCGTTCCGGGAGCAGCGATCTTGAATGATTCCTACACGGACGATGTTTAGTATGTCCGAATAAGAATGGCGTACAAAAGCGACGAGCTGATAACTTACGGATTGCATCCTCAGAACAAGTTCGTACACCCTCTTAGCTTCCTCCGTGAACTTCCCGCCATTGCCAACTGGCATTGTACGCGTGACTGTATTGAAGATCACGAGGCGTGGAATCAGCGATGATGATATCGAGGAAGCCGGGTGGACCAGATCAACCCCCCGAGGTCCAATACAAGCAAGATTTCATACAACGGGTACTTACTGTCCGAGTTATAACAATCCCACTCGCACCCAGCATCAATCAACAAAACCTGTGGCAGTAATTCCAATTCTCCCTGAATGTGGTCGCCATGGGAGTGCGCATGTGAAAGGTTGCCCGTGTTGACTATGTCTCGAGGATTTACTGGACCCCATGCAAAAGCACGGTCGTTGCAGCAATAATGCAGTGTCGATGCCCGCGTCGATGCAGCTACGATAGGTAGATAAGCTTGGTGTGCAGCACTGCAATCAAGTATGAGGTTCGTCTCGAAGATGAGCACGCCTAGCTGACCCTTCTCGTCTGCATGAAGCTACAAAGATCGCCTCTGCTTCGGCCTCTTTCTCGATTAGCCATTCGCCAGGTAGAAGTGGTGTATGCGAAGATTGTCTCCTGATCTTCCCTGACACCGCCAACCCAAGCACGCGCATGATGACTTCGTGTGCGCGTGAGCTGATGTCATTCGCTTTGCGGATCATGGCAATCTCGTACGGATCCTTGATAAGTCGCGTTCTGTGAAGCGCTGGAAGGAGATACTCGGTCGTCTTTGCCGGGGCTGATTGCAGGACGTCTTTTAAACCATCCAATTCACTGGAAGCAACGTTGGGGAATTGCTCCGTTTCAGGAAGGAGATGAATGATCGTCCCTTGGGGCAGTTGTGAGATGGCGGTCACCAGATTTGGAGGATGCTCGATCTCGTCCACTGCATACATATCGCGTGCCTCCTGAAGTGTGGGGGGAGCAGGAGACCACAACAGATACTCGATCGTGGGCTCAAAGATGTATATAATAGTTTTCAGCGTAAAGTTCGGCTCCTGGTTCTGTGCGGGAGCAGGGGAAGTGGGATCGTACAATGCCAGGAAGTATGATCCGGGGACATTGCAACCGGTGAGATAGAAAAAGTTGGATTCTTGACGGAAAGGAAGTTCACGGTCTGTGTCGTTCCGATAAGCCGTAGTGCCACCCGCTAGCAGGACCGCATGAGGCTGGTATGCGACGGAGAGCCCTGGTAAGCTGTTCAGCATTGCACGCCGATCTGAGAAGGGACAATACCTTGACCCTGTCCTCTGCAGACAATGAACCTAGTAGTGTGTTAAGAGTCGTGGCAGCATGATCCTTCGCTAAATCCCAGGGAGCAAACGGTCAGCGTATGCATGGGGAGTGCTTGCGGAGGACAGCATCGCGCATAGATGGATGGACGTACCTGGATATTTTCCATTCAGAGCGACATTCGCTGTCATCCTAGGAAGGCACGTTGGTTTCGATACGAAGACGGCCTGAGTCGGAATGCTCCGAAAGACCCTACAGGTCACGCGACATACTGTTGAACTCGTATCCCAAATTCCAGCCGCTGTCAGCCAGTCATGCCATCGGCTCCGACATCCGGCCCCACGATCCTTCCCAACTGAGCGGCCGGCAGAGTGGCCCCAAAGGCATTCCATCCGCTCGGGAAAACTTCAAAGATCTTCACATATCAGGTCCGCACGAGCAGAGCCATCTTCTCCAGAGTCCCCACTGGGTTACGATCCAGTATACGTGGAGCGCAGGGAGCAACTTGCGTCTAAGACCCATTTGACATCAAAAAGCCGCAAGAAGTCGCGGTCCATCACAGATTCAAAAGCAGAAGAACAACGCACGTGCCGCTGACCCTGACGGCAGACAATGTTTACTCACAAGCCTCGATGAGGCAGTCAACACATGCCACGTTATTGGTACAGTAATGTCTACTGCCTTGTGAACAGTTGAAGTGGTCGTGGATCATCGGGTCGCGATAGAACTTTAGAAAGTTCGATTCTCCACAAGTCTTTGATAAGATGACTCAGGTTGGCAGTGACCAGGATGCACTGGCTACGTGGCTCTCATCACGGAATCCGAGTTATGATTATTCGTCTTTCGTCGCCCTGTCTCGAGACATGCAACGCCGACGACCGGGCATGCCCGTTCTTGTCTTGGCATCAAGTGTCTGACGGCCGACTTCAACACAGCAGCGAGCTATGACGTTGGGTTCAGACAGCGGAAATGTGGGCCAGGTGGGTAACGGTGTCCCTGTGCCACGAGGATGGAGAAGCGTGTGGTATAATGCAAACTAGATTATAAACGCTGGACAGGACATGGGTAAAACGAAACAGCACTTTGCTCAACCCTGTCCGTCCCATACCCGGCAGACACGGCCGAAATGCGTGATGGAGTCTGTACAGCGTACAGCCCGTTCGTCCCGATAGTTCACGCGACAAGTCGGTGGCGATTGTTTTGCATGGCATCGTACAAGTTCGACTCAGGCCCGTGTCAGAAATTGCGCAGAAGTAGTACAAGCAGCAGAAGAAACATACAACGGTGGACCTATTCCTTGGCGCTTAAGAGATTGTGAGGGTGGTACGACGGCGGCCTGCCTCTCTGACGCGCCGGGGCAAACGTTGCCGATGGTTCTTATATTAGAAAGTGAAACACCGGGTCATCGATCTATCAGCTTAATGACTCGTTATTTCACCCGGACGTCTTATCGTCGGGCGATCCCCTTGTTTGAGCCCCCCGTTGTAATGCACATGTCCCTGTTAGAACGGAATAGTGGACGGGAAAGAGGGGAAGCGACAGCAAACCTGCCTTGCCAAAGTTCTTGGGTACCTTGAATACAAGGACGATGTTGTGTCAGATAAAAGCCAGCAACAGGTCACTGGTGTCAACCCTTGTGTGGAGAGTCGCTGAGAGGTTGTACGATGAGGATACGAAGAAAGGGGGAACGCCGAGAAAGTGGTGTTCTAGCCCTGGTCTTAGTGCGCATGAACATGCCATGTGTCTGCTTCGCTGGGATATCCAGCATCTTGCCTATGTGGATTGGAGAAGACGAACAGGTGGGGACGATGGCTGCAACTGATCACGGGAGATCATTCTGCAGAAAATTGAGACATAGGAACCGTGTGAACTGGACAAGACCGCGGCGCAGGATAATAGGTATTTCGTGCAGGTGATGAAGCGTGGTGCGGGATCAAACGAGTGAGCTGTCAGTCTCGCAGATAGTCCCTTGCGCGTGTTCGCGGAGGAACAATTCTTCGTTTGAAAGATTGCCACTGGCACGAACAAGCGCCGAAAACACGAGGCGAAGAAGCGCGTGCACAGGCTTATATCAAGAGCAACGCGGAGACGCCGCACCTTGTCCATTAACTCTCTGCATTGCCCTGCTACATTGTGTCACTAATCACCACGTCGTCGACGATGACTGGTACGTACTGACAAGTTGGTGCTGCGCTGGTGCTCACAGTTGGACAAGAACACCGTGACCCAATGGAAATCGACGTCGGTCGGAGGACATATGCGGTGATATTTTCAGCGGATGGCGAGTACGTCTTCAGCGGTGGTAAAGACGGGGTTCGAGTGTCGCGAGTGCAAGACGGCAAACAAATCGCAATAATGGAAGCAGAGTATATCTGGTGTCTCGCAATATCCAACGACGGGAAATGGATCGCAGCGGGGACATTGTTGGGCGATGTGCATCTGTGGGATGCAAACACATACAAACAAGTCTTTGTGCATAAGGAGGATTCCCGCGGCAAGTCCCGCGGCATCTACGGCGTCGATTTCTCGCCCGACTCGACTCGACTGGTCTCTGCATCGGACAACAAGACGGCCATCGTTTGGGACATTGCAACTCGCCAACGAGTACACACACTCCGCCACGAGGATCCGGTGAGAGCAGCGAAATACTCGCCGCAGGGCGATCGAATCGCGGCAGCCACTCGCGATTCCGTTCGTCTCTATGACAGCAACGATGGCCGCGTGCTCGTGGACATCAAAGTAGGGGTCACCTCGTGGCGCAACAACGGTCTCGTCTGGTTCGACAACCACCTCCTGGTCATGTCTGACGGTCAAATCAAACAATTCGACGCATCTACAGGGTCAGCAGTTTCGGAATGGCCAGTTCCTATTGCCTCGTGCATTGCCCTACCTAAGCATGGGGCGTTTATCGCATGGTCTGCCAACCGTACCGTCACATTTTGCGACATGGCGACACACACCCGACTCGGTCTTATCCAGCACCCTCAAAACATATGCTCGATCGCACTTTCTCCAGACTACCTATTTATCGCAATTTGCGGATGGGATGGGAAAATCATCATTCAAAGTCGGTTGAATGTGAGTACTGCCCCCCATTGGAACGTGGCACATGTCAACTTTCTTGCTCTGTCCGGCTTTCCACACAGGATTCGATCCCTTTGTCTCGTCTAGAACCCACGTTCCAGGAACCAGACATTCGGATCGACGACGCTGCGCTCGATTCTTGGAAGCACGGTCAACTCGCGAACGCAGAAACATTATTGACTGCAGCAGTCAACGAGTCTCGCAATCCAAGCCATCATGCACTCGCTAATCGAGCCCTCATCAGAGCACATTTGCGGCAGTGGGACGCCGCCATTGCCGATGCCACGCAGGTGTTTCTTCCTCTGCTCTCACGTAGCATGTTCGTGCTGATCTAATTCGCACCAAGTCTATCAAGATTCAGCCGTCCACTATTGGCTACATTGCAAAGAGTGTAGCGCTTGTCGGCACCGGGGAAAAGCACAAGGCATATCGGGCGTGCGATATCGCGTTCGCACACTCGCATTCATCTCACGTCAACTTTCTCCTTTTGATCAAGGTATGTGTTCCGCTCGCCCCAGCTTGATTGCCCTCGAGTTCTCATATGGTTAGGCTATCATCGTCTTTACAGCTGGAGAGTACGACGATGCAATATCTCGCCTAGACGACCTCATTGCTATGGCACCCCTCAATACGATATGCTACGTAGTTCAGGCATGTCCACGCGCATTACAACGCAACAGACATCATTACCAACATTTCTACTAGGCATATATGCACGTCCTCCTTGGAAACTCGCACATGGAGAGTGGCGACTACAAGAGTGCCATACAATCGTTTGAATGTGCACGAGGCCAGATGCGACGCTATCCGAGTCAAGCACTCTCCGTGATTTCATTGGTAAGTCCTCTAATGGCTGTGCCACAATGTGTTGGAACTGCACTACTTACAATTTTGACAGATCTCTGGATGGGAATTTGATAATCTCGACATTATGATTCGACAGTGTCTTTCTGAAGCCCTGTATGCTACCGGCCGCATCAAGGAGGCAGGCAAATCTCTACTAAACATCGTCAATACTGTCGGTGAAGAGGTTTGTGTGACTGGACCGATCGCCACCTGGGTTTCTGGTGAGTCGTGTTTTACCTACCCCTCCCCCGTGCATTCGAAATTTCACCAGACTTCGCGCAACGATGTCTCTCCACGCCCGAAAGCAGTGGTGACGCGACCTTCCATTCACCAACCCCTACACCGCTCTTGAGAGAGTGGGTAAAGTTAAAATTGGTAGGCAGTTCATGGAAAGATGCCTTGGTTGCCAC
>JBBPRR010001032.1:0-13724 GCA_038093115.1 Hortiboletus flavorubellus | reverse complement strand
CGTACCATACTAGTAGTAGTAGGGTTGAAGGACCCCGGCAGCGATTGGCCATCCTCGGCTTGAACCGAATGTGAGGCCAACACGAGGCCGGCTTTCGTTGTACGAATTGCAAATTGTAATGAAGGGGTCACAATATAGCAGGAGGCTTGCGCACCCAAAGCAAACACACATCGCCCACTGGCATTCTTTCACAACTACTCGAGGACCATATCACTGGCTGAGCACCGAGCTTGGGAGTCCAGTTAGTATACTCGTGCGACGCATTGGTTGAAGAAGTTGCTAGGGATTGTAGTGTGTTATCCATGCACCCTATCTCGAACCCTGCACCCGGACCTCCGCTTTGTAATGCAGTGCCACCTGGACCGTCATTCACACTATCACTGATGCTCAGTTCATACAGATGCCAGTCGCTTCGGGTGGTTAAACTTCATGGGCTTCCCACCACAAATACGTGCACATCCAGTTCGTCAGCTAATGACGTCCATTCTGTCTAGAGATTCAGAGATCAAGGGTATTACATAGTGCCAGTCGTGATCCGTAACTAGTGTATCGAGCTCGGGTTTTCCGGGGCTTTCCGTAGCCTACTGTATACATATGCGACAGACGAATTTTTTTCAGGCTGTGCACTAGACACACTCGACCGTCGACGTCCGGAAGCTGTGCTCAGTTGAGCGAAGCGCAACGCACGAAAGAGCACATGTCGATGTGACGAATTCATGCGACGACTCACAAACGACCGAGCAACGAGTCTAAGAGTACCCGCATAGTCTGTCGACGACAACTTGCCGATGGGATGGGCGACTCTGACAGAGTAATATGCCTTTGTCGACACATATGATTGAATGGCGCGTATGAGACAATGATCCATAACTTGAACATACAAACGATGGAATGTCCAAGTTACTAAGCAGCTCGAATGCGCAGGTGCTATTTGACGAATCGATGGGGTTGACCCTTCTGGCGGAGAGGTAATCTTCTGCGACGCCAAGACACTACAAGAGACGAACAAGGTTGTTGATGAGGTCGTTGTATGAACTAGCCCGAGAGCAGCCAGGTGTGTAGGGCGAGACAGATGTACCTCAGCAATCGTCACAAGAGTGCTGACTAGCGCTCAGAGCTCAGACTCCGCTCCGCTCGTAATATGTACTAGTATGCAACTCCGACCCACCTTCATCACAGTCAGTCCGCCCCTCTCAAACACAAGCCATGCCAAACCTCAGACCGTACGCTGGACCTACGAAACTCGTTGTAGCATTCGACATTGGTACGACCTTCAGCGGTATTTCGTACTGTATTCTCGAACAGGGACAAGTTCCTGAGATTCATGGAGTCACGAGGTAAGCTCTTCATTCCATTGTATCAATCTACCTTGACTGGCCTTAGATTTCCTGCGCAGGAACAAGGGAGCGGTGACGCCAAAGTACCGTCTCTCTTATACTATGACGGGAGTGGTAACGTCAAAGCGGCTGGTGCCGAGGTGCTCTCTGAAAGCGTAATCGAGATCGCGCTGGACGAAGGGTGGACGAAGGCCGAATGGTCCGTTGTTAACAATGTTAGAGTATTTGTAGAACTCATGGAATCCATGAAATCCAGGTGGAAGCTTCACCTCTGCCCGAGGCATTTAGCTTCCTCCATTAACCGTTACGATGACTTACCCCCACTTCCATCCGGAAAATCCGCCGTCGACGTTCTCACAGACTTCATCAAGTACCTCTCCCTGTGCGCCAAGACCTACATCCAGGCACATCATCTCGCTTTCTCCTGGTCATCTGTCGAGGGTTCCATTGAATACATTTTCACTCATCCAAGTGGCTGGGAGGGCGAACAACAGCAGCTTTACCGTCAGGCGATTGTGCGTGCCGCCCTGATCCCGGGTACACGTGAGGGGCAATCGCGTGTCTACATGCTAACGGAGGGCGAAGCAACCCTTCACTTCTGCGTTGAAAACTTTCTCAATGCAGAGGAAAGTAATCCAGCTGCGAGTCGAGGAATCGTAATCATTGATGCTGGCGGTGGGATCGTCGACTTGAGCATGTTTTCAATGACGTTCAACCCGATCTCCTGTGCAGAAATCGCCCCAGCTGAGTGTAAGCGGTTGTCGTTGGCAGGTGAATTCCTCATTATTCACCTTTGTCCCTTTTTAGGTCGACTGCAGGGTTCGGTCTTTGTTACCCGCCGGGCTGGGAAACTGTTGCAAAGTTGGTGGCTTGCTCTTCCTGTTACTTTGCCAGTGATGAACCTGAGAAATTCCGAACACAGAAAGACTCGAAGGCTGGGCGCACTCCAGCGCTGATGAGATAATCGAATTTACTCGCGAATTCGACCGGACAACAAAACTCGTCATCAAGAGTGATCAAGAATCGGCTTATGTCAGGGTTGGTTCTCGTCGCACCAATAGCAAGGAGTATGGCATCTCATTTGGGAAGCTGAAGCTGACGGGGTAGGACTTCCTTCGACCTACGCCATCACCACAGATCATGTAATTTCATATCTTCTAGTCAAGAAGCCACTGGCCTGTTCAACGAGTCTATCGACGCCATAATCGGTGCATTCGAGCAGCAGCGGAAATCTACTACGACGCCGATCACTGTGGGTTTCACCCTCTTTGGACAATTCGCCATATTTATCTGGATTTTGAGATGGCATTTCTCGTTGGGGGGTTCTCAACAAATGACTGGCTCTGGTCTCGGCTCCAATTGTATTTCCAGGACAAGAACATCAGCGTTTGCCGTCCAGACAATCATATGTATGTGCTTGTCTAGTATGCTCACAATTGTTCCTCATGTGTTATTGTTTAGCAACAAGGCGGTTGCCAATGGGGCCGTGTTATCTCATGTTAATCGTGATAATCATATAGTTGCCTCACGAGTTGCACGTGCCACATATGGTGTAGTTTGTGCGCTGCCCGTCAAGCAAAATGACAAAGAACACATCCGTAGGAAGCACCAGTGGGAAAGAGATCCTACAGGCGAATGCTATGTTCCAGGCTACTTTGAGGCGAAACTTTGCAGGGTAAGCCCCCCTCTTTGAGTGGAGTGCGAGGGATAATGTAGAGTTGATTATCGTTGAAAGGGTAATCAAGTCTGCGAGGAAACG
Organism: Hortiboletus flavorubellus; assembly: GCA_038093115.1. Classification (NCBI taxonomy): domain Eukaryota; kingdom Fungi; phylum Basidiomycota; class Agaricomycetes; order Boletales; family Boletaceae; genus Hortiboletus; species Hortiboletus flavorubellus. The sequence goes on along the minus strand of JBBPRR010001032.1, from coordinate 10,628 downwards.
GAATTTCGGGAATCATTTTCGCTTACGGAAATAAACCTAACAGACTTTGGCACACAGTCCGTACCCCTTTTGTGCTATCGAGGCAGTTTATCTAAACCGGTATGGGTTGATCAAGATGAATGTGGGTTCCTTCCATTCTTTTCCCCTCGTCATTCTCACGTAGAGAATTACAGCGTCCTTCTCCACACTTTGTGTTATCTCTGTGAACCTAAGCGAGGCTGCTAAAGATCTGGCACCGAAGAGGATGCCTTTCGGCCAGGTCTACTACCAACTAGATTATGATGTGATTGTATCCTTCGGACCCAGCGAACTTCGAGCGGAGCTAGGCTGGAAGACTCCGGTAAGCCGTGAATCCCTATGTCTTGCTGTTTGCTGATTTAATCTTCTTTCTAGAGCGGCGAACGTCGGTGAGTCTCCCCGAATTTGGCTTGCAGTATTGTCTAACTCCTACCTCAGAATTCCAGCAACAGTCTTATATGTGGCGTGAATGTTGTCATGCATATTGTCCATTTTTTTTCACTGTCACCCGCATATGTTTTCACGATTTTGCCCTGCTCATACATTCAGCATACCATGGTCTCGAATTCGCTAGTTAGTCACTCCCACAAGACCCTATGTACCACTACATGTTCCAAGTGTATAGAAGTTGTCCCTTTTGTGTACCATTCACAGCCACTTCTAGGAACAATGAACTTTGTGTTAACTAATCAGTCATAGTGCAAACTAACATGGCTGCACTAGTCCCAATCTTGTCGGCCCAATCCCCCAGTTGATCCGGAGGACCAAGCCGCAAGAACAGAAACTACCATTTCATAACTACCTGCCAGTGATCCGAGGTGCGCAGAGCCATGGCGAAATCGATTTTCGATTGCACATGCTCGCACTCGGGACTCGCCTTCTTGGACTCCATGGGTTGCAACGTGGTCGAATCGTGCCACTTTCAAGTTCTGCACACCAGCACTGTTGCTGCAGCTGCACTTTCCAAGGTCGCGCTATCCAATGCCAGATCACTGCGAGCTACAAACAGGATGAATGCATCTCGGCTGGAAAGCCTGTTTCAGACATACATCTAACACGGCAAGACACGTGTCTAGTACATGTTAGCTTACAGAAAAAAAAGCGCGATTTGGGTGTTTGAATTTTCGACAGAGTCCGAGCCACGTAACTTCCGGAAAGTGCCGCATCGGACATTGCGCTGCAGTGGTCTCCCCTTGATATTCTTTAGTTTGCCAAAGTATTATTCGGCTCACGAAAGCATCAGGAACGGCGATACTAGCTAGGTTCGTCCGTTTGCCCAATCCGCATCTGTCCTGGGACGCATTTAGCACACCGCTTATACCGCTTCAGCACTGCAGATCCCCATGATCCTGGTATTGTGTATGTGTGTTTTTCTAGAGTCTCGGGTTCCGGAAGAAGCCTTGGCAGATACTCGTTCCTCACTTGACCTTCCTCCGAGTCCATGTGGCGTTCTCGGTACGAGTTGTGAGTAGTCATACTTCTTTGCTTATCTTTAGCACAACGGTTACACGAGGCATCGAGTTCTTACGCTGCACTGCTATTAGGAAATTGTTCCCGTCTCGGTGGAATCCGGGGCAGGTGAGACTAGGTGTGGGTCGTGCAATGACTGATTCCCTCTCTTCACAGGTTGGGTTCGTGACAGATTTCCATCTAGTTGACCAGCAGCTGCAACCGTATCTCGTAGCGAAGCTTGCCAGCACGTATCTGGAGCACCGAGTTACGAGTGAGTAATAAGCACGGATCCGCCACATGTTTCAGCTCAAATTGTAAACGGATCTTATGTATCCTGATCCAGGGGCTGTGGCTAACACGTGCCCAGATAGAAGACGGAACTCCATCCAAGATGCATTTGGATAGTTGCGCCCACGTCATCTCTGGGGCCGGCAGAGAGCCGAGGCATGTGAACACTGTTTCACAGCATGGACTCAGTAAGTTTTCCGTCTTCTCTCGTCTTTCCATCACACCCAACCAACCTGCGAAAATCTCATCCACTGTCATCCACCCTACGAGTCATGTCGGACCGTGCTACTACTGTCAGGAGACAATTCCCGCGATTCCGCATCCTCGTCATCGGACGAGCCAATGCTGGCAAAACCACACTACTCCAGAGACTTTGCAAGACGTCTGAACTCCCAATCATTCGTAATCGGGATGGTACCAAGGTTGTTGTGGAATTTGTTTGTTATCGGCGACCGACTGTTTTATGCTAACCCACCAGTCAGATCAACGCTGATGTGAAGGGAACCGAGGGGGTAGGTATTCGCATATCGTCAGTGCACACTATTTTTGATGACAAGTTATAGCGTGGCGAGCATGACATCCAGCATGAAATTTCATTCGAAAGCAACGAGCGATTTGTTTTTCACGATTCACGTGGTTTCGAGGCCGGTAGCGAGGCCGAACTGTGGAAAGTTCAATCGTTCATCGAAGAACGTGCAAAGGCACAGAACCTGGCAAATCGCTTGCATGCTATATGGTTCAAGTCTACGTAAAATTCTTGTTTGGTGGCGATCTCAATGTTGTTCGTGATAGGTACTGCATTCCAATGAATGAACATTGCAGGCCAATTACTAAGGCAGAGGATACCTTCTTCTCGAAGTGTGGTACTGGAAAAGGTGGGAAGTATTTAACAACGAAGTGGTGTACTGAACTTGTTATCAGTGCCAGTAATTGCCATCTTCACCAAGTGTGACGCACTTCGTACACTTGCATTTGGTGAGCTTACAGACCAAGGAAAAGGGGTGAGAGAAGCAAAAGCCATGGCTTCCAGGCGTGCAGAACAGATGTTTGAGGAAAATGATTACTATGGCATGCTGCAGGCCAAAACATTTCCTCCCAGGAAATGTGTGTGCATGAGTGGTGAGTAGTTGATAATTATGAACACACATAATAAATCAACATTGAGAATTAAGGGATGGATCAAGAACAAGCTGATTGCACTGCTCTTATTACTTGCACTGCAGAAGGACTGGATGATGAGGTGTTAGAGACACTGTTGATTTCTGCTCAGCAAGTCAATTTGGTCATCTGTGTCAACTATGCAGTGAGAAGGAAAGTTTTATGTAATTTTGGAGCATTCAGCAATGCTTATAAATCCTACTGTAGATCTTTGAAGAGAATGTTAGAGGATAACCTCCAGCAGCAAAATGGTTGGAAAATGCAAAGCAGGTTGGCAATATGGTTTCCACATGTCTATGTAGGTGTTAAAAGGTTTGACATGTGGCAAATATTTATACTGTGAATCTCATTTCTCTAGGTAAGAAATGTACAAGTCCTGGGGAATTGAGAGCTAATGACTATCACACTGGTTTGATACTCAGGTTGTAAGCAATTGATAGTGTTGGTGGTCTTATATCCATGCTCACTGTCATCATTGCATTTCTTGTGTGGACAGAATGTGGGTTGCTGTATCTATGATGTTGGTTTCCTTGCATCCATGCTCACTGCTTCTTCTTTCCTTGTGCCAACAGATTGTAAGTTGTTAGGTTTGTTGTGCTGAGGTCCTTGCATCCATGCTAATTGCTATTTCATTTCTTCTATTGATAGTATGTAGGTTGCTGTGTTGGTGGTATTGGTGTCCTTGCATTCATGCTCACTGCAATTCCAATCCTTGTGCTAAAAGGATGTAAGCTGTTGTGTCTGATGTTGACATCTTTGCATCCATTCTCACTAAAATTCCATTACTTATACTGACAGGTGGTAAGTTGCTGTTGCTGTAGTGCTGGTATTCATGTGTCCTCACTAACTTTTCATTCCTTGTGTTCACAGTTTGTAAGTTGCTGTTGCTGTTGCTATAATATTAGCATTCTTGCATTCAAGCTCAATGTAATTCCATTCCTTGTGCTGAAAGGATGTAAGCTACTGTGTCTGGTATTGGTGTGCTTGCATTCATGCTGACTGCTATTTTATTTCTGGTACTGCTAGGTTGTAAGTTACTGTGTTTGTGGTTCTGGGTCCTTGCATCCATGCTCACTCTTGTTTTTCATTTATTCTATTTACAGTTTGTGAGTTTTTGTTTGTGGTATTGGTGTGCTTGAGTTCATGCACATTGCTATTTTATTTCTTGTATTCTTAGGAAGTAAGTGGTGATGTTTGGTGGTGATATCCTTACATCATGCTCATTGTTATATTACTTCTTGTGCTCACAGCGTGTAAGTTGTTGTGCTTGTGATATTAGCTTCCTTGCATCCATGCTCACTACTATTTGATTTCTTGTGCTCACAGATTGTAAGTGGCTGTGTCTGTGGTATTGCTGCTCTTTCATCTATTCTTATTTCTATTCCATTTCTTGTATTGATAGACTGTAAGTTACTAGTCTGTGGTGTTGATGTCCAATGCTCACTGTTATTTCATTTATTATATTGATAGGTTGTAAGTCACAATGATAATAGTGTCCTTGCATACATGCTCACTTCCATTCCATTCCATGTGCCCATACCCACAGGCTGTGAGTTGCTATGTTTGTGGTGTGGTTATCTTGGCATCCATGCTCACTGTGTTTTATTCCTTGTGTTTACAGTTTGTAAGTCAATGTGTCTATGGTGTTAGCATCCTTGTATGCATGCTTACTGCTATTTGATTCATTGTGCTAACAGGATGTAAGTTGCTGCTTTTGTGGTGTTGGTGTTCTTGCATCCATGCTTACTGCTATTTAACACCTTGTGTTCATACTAGGGTGTGAGTTATCATGTCTGATGTTGGTCTTTGATCAATGCTCACTTCCACTTGATTTCATTCATTCAAAGTTTGTAAGTTGCTGTATTTATGATATTGGTATTCCTGCATTCATGCTCATTGTCATTATATCCATTGTCAACAGGCTGTAAGTTGCTGTGTCTGATGTTAATGTCCTTGAATTCGTGCTTAGTAACTACTACTTCATTTCTTGGGCTGTTAGAATGTAAGTTGCTGTGTTTGTGGTGTCCTTGCATCCATGTTGACCATCATTTTATTTAATGTCCTGATAGCTTGTAAGTTTCATTGCCTTCTGTATTGATGTCCTGAAATCTATATATGCTAACTCCTATTTTATTATCTGCTTTCATAGCCAGTAAGCTGCTATTTCTATGACATTGGTGTCTAGCATTCATGGTTTCTGCTATTGTATTTCTTTCATTCACAGCATGTAAGTTGCCGAGTGTCTTCTGTTTGTGTCCATGTATCTGTGCTCATGGTGATTTTATTTTGTGTGTTTGCAGCATGTAAGTTGCACTGTCTGTAATGTTGGTGTTTTTGCATCTCTGTATGCTCATTATTGTTTTATTATTGTGCTAATACATAGAATGTGAGCTGCTATATCTGCTGTGTTGATGTGCTTGTATTCATGCTCACTACTATTTAATTCCTTGTTCTGGCAGGATGTAAGTTACATACTACATATGTCTGTGTTATTGGTGTGCTTGCATATGCTCACTGCTATTTCATATGCTGACAGGATGTAAGTTCCTATGTTCTTGGTATCAGTGTCCTTGTATTCATGCTTACTGTTATTTTCTTATGCTAATAGGAAGTAAGTTGCTGTGCTTGTGGTATTTGTGGCTTTGTATTAAGTCTTGCAATTTTGCTATTCCCTGTATTCATAGCCTGTAAGTTGCTGTGTTTGTAATGTTCTATCCATATATGCTTGTTCACTGCATTCCATTCCTTATTTCAATAGGATGTGAGTTTCCACATTTGTAGTGTTTTTGCAGGCATTCTCATTGTTATCTCTCTCTCTATGCATTTACAGTTGGTAAGTTGTTGCATTTATCATACTTGTTTCTTTCCATGCATTCTCACTGCTATTTAATTCCTTGTCTTCACAGCATGTGAGTTGCTATGTCCATGGTACATTGGTTCATACATCTTGCTCATTCCATATACTTGATTGTGCTCATAGCTTGTAAGTTACTATTTCTGTTTTGTTGTAGTCATTATATCCATGCTCAATACCATTTCATTTCATGTGTTTACAGCTTGTAAGTTGTTATGCATGCTTACTATCATCATTTTATTCCTGTTTTCATAGGGTGTAAGTTGCTGTGTCTATGGAATTGATGTCTATGTATCCTTCCTCACTGCTATTCCACTTGCTATTTTAACAGGATGTAAGTTGCTGTGGTTGTGATATTGGTGCTTGCATGCTCATTGATATTTTATTTCTTGTATTTATAGCGTGTAAGTTCCCATGATTGTGATGTTCAAGTTGGCATCCTTGTATTGATGCTCACTACTATTTCATTTTTTGTGCTAACAGCTTGTAAGTTGCTGTGTTTGTGGTGTTTTTGCATTCATGCTCATTGCCATTTCATTTTTTGTACTTATAGCTTGTAAGTTGCCATATTTGTGGTGTGGATGTCTTGGTATCCATGCTCACTGCTGTTTGATTCATTGTATTCAAGCCAGTGAGTTTTTGTGCCTGTGCTGCTGGTGTTGTTGTTCTATGCTTAGTGCTATTGCATTTTTTTGTTTACAGTATGTAAGTTGCTGAGTCTGTGATGTTGTATTCTTGTATATATGCTCACTGCTATTTTGTTACTTGTGTTTGCAGTGTGTAAGTTGCTAAGTCTGTGATTGTTGCCCTTGCATTTACAATCACTTCTATCCCTTCTTTGGTTCATAGTATGTAAGTTATTGTGTTTCTGGTGGTTGTACTTATTTGTCCATGCTCATCTGTATTTCACTCCTTGTGCTGTCAGGATGTAAGTTGCTGTTCCTCTGATGTTGGGGTAATTGTACTCATTCTAACTTTGTGTTATTCTTCATGTGTTTATAGCAGGTGAATTGTTCAAATTATGTTAACAATTTGCATGAACTTATTTAATTGCTTCATGGAATCAATCCATTCAGCTGGTATGTTTAGTCCACTAAATTTCTTCAAGTAATTCTTCTGATACTCTTGTTTTACCCTTATATAATGATAGGATGTAAGTTTTTTCTTACAATTTTGCCACATGTCTTTTCTTTCCAAACTTCAATATCTATAGTTCAATGCCTTCAATGTGCACAATATCCAGAAGCAATTCATGTCATTGGTCAGTTCCCCCTTGTTCTTATCTCTTTTGGTTTACTGATACTATTATAGTGCCAGGGCTCTAATATTCATCATTCCTGTGTCCTCTCTGCTTGTATGCACCACATCTCTTTCACAGGTTATGTTAACTTATTGTCTGCTCTAGCTCTTCTAGTGATATTAATCCACTCTTTTTACTCTTGGGACAAGGACAGAAAAAAAGACCATCTTTCTCTTTCCTTTCAGCAATTCATCCAATCTCAGAATCCTACAATTATTGCATCAGCTGTGGAGGAGGCTATCAAGGCATTCAAGGGGAATCTCACTTTGTTGTGTGAAGAAATCATCAAGATTGTTACAGAGAACCCTTTGGGTAGGTTAATTTAAATTATATCAAATATATATTAATTTATTGTAGATCATTCTGTTTCAACATCCTCCCCTCTCTCACCTTCCACCTCTTTCATCTCCTCTCCCTCTCCTCCTCCCCCCTCTACTATGACAACCACCAAGGAGACCAAAAAGAAGGGATTCTTTTCAGACTCCCTTTCCAAATTCAAATGGTTTAACAAACACCCATAATCACTTTTGAGGAAGCTTTTCAATATAGCATATCTGTACTACTGTAGTAGTATGCCATAACTGTCATGACTGGTTTGAATCATTCATTAGCTGTGTTGAAGTGGATAATAAGAACTGTTTCTAATGGTAAAAGTAAGGGGACTACTAGGTAGAAAATGAATCTCATCAAAAAGGCATTAGGAAGTAAATGTAAATGAGTATCTACTAATAATTCAAATCCTGAAGGAAATTGAGCAATCAGAGTTTGATGTCAAGTTGGATCCAGACACTGACCTGCACCAAAATGTTTGGATGCAGATACATAGTCATTGTATGTGTGATGCTAGACATTTGACCCGAGATTTGAGTTTTCACTTTATTCCCACGGTCCAAATGCTTAGCTAATTGAGGGACATATAGACCATAGTGTCTAGAATATATCTCTATTTTTCCTTATTTGTTCATTTACAGGTTGTGGAGAAATAAAATGATTTCTTCCAACATACTTTTATTACTACCTACAACTATATAACTACTCATTTTCTTAATATCTCTTTTACCCTTTAGTACTTAGCCAAGTGTCAGAGAAGCAATTGGAGCATGTGACCTCAGTGCAAATCACCTGACTCAGATCATGTGACCTGCACAGCATGAGTCATTGCCAAGCCAAAGGCTATTTTTAGCTCATTGCAAGTCATTTTCTAACAGGGTGAGTTAGTATGAGTCAGTATGAGTCATATCTTGGCACAGCCACCTCGGAACCAGAGGTAGCACAGCCACATGTAAATTACTATATAAGAAGTGCGATTCAGCCCCATTTGGCAGGTTCCTTCTTTTAGGAAAAAGGTTCCTACTTGCTCAACCAACAAGTGCTCACAAGTGCACCCCTCTACAAACAAACAGTGAGGCTGTGTAGAGTAATTCCCACGCTATAAATAGAACTACTTAGACCCATAGTTAGGAGTATACTGTATCCCTTAGGATAGGGACTGCTAGGACACCTTTAGGGAGAAAACCCCAAAGCAGACAACTAAAGGGAATGAATCCCCAGCTAGTAGGGAGACCTAATAGTTTATTAGTACCTTGGGAAAAGGGTTGAGTCGAGCATTTGAAGCTGATTGCCAACTCCTTAGTGCATAATAGAATCAGTTTAGGAAAGACTGTTCTGTGTGACTAAAAGACATGTGTGAATCAGTAGTGTAACAGCTGCCAACTTGCAACTATGCTTGATGCATTTATCTTTTTATTTTCTTCACTTCCTCAAGGATAGATTCCCTTATCAAGCACCTTGGACAGGTGCTACCCCTTCATCAAGTACCCAGGATAGGTGCTACTCCTTATCAGACACCTTGGACAGGTGCAATTTCCTTATCAACAGCACTGGGCATGCACAATCAAGCTATTTATGCACTCAAAGTGCAATCAGCTCACATTAGATATGTGATAACTCTTATCTGCTGATTGCTGGCAATCTCTATCTAATCTCTAGGATGGTCTGGACCACCCTTCTATATTTCACCTCTTCACTATGTCACTATGTCACCTCTTCACACCTTCACCATATCATAGGATACCCCTCCAACCCTTCACCTCTTCACCTCTTCACCTCTTCACCTCTTCACCTCTTCACCTCTTCACCTCTTCACCTCTTCACCTCTTCACCCTGTGGTATGGCTATACCTTCTCTTCTGATCATATATTATTCTTCCATTCCTGATCCATGCCTCCTCCTCATGTCTTTCATATGCTGCCACACCCATGCTTCTTCATTTATGATCTTTCATTAATTTATGATCTCTGCCACACCCTCATGATCAGGGTTATGCTTCCATTTCATTATTTACATCCCCCCTCCTCATGTTATTGCTTCTTTCCATGATTCCCCCTCATGTTATGCTTCCATTCTATGGCTGTACTGATACATGTGTTGCACACATGTTCAGGGACTCATCTTATTTATAGATCTATGCACAACATGTACATACTTTATGTAGTATATAAAGCCCCCCAAGCAGTGGCCAAGGCTTTCTAGTCTTGCCCTCCTTGGAGTTTTCCCTTCTGCTCCTTTGGCTGACTCACTTCCCTTTCCCTATTCTTATGTGGGTTGATTCCCCTAAATTATGTCCTTAAGAAGTTAGCTACCAAGTGTATTCAAGAGCAAGCAGCCTCAGCAAGAGCTTTAGGTTGTTTCAAGTAGTGAGAAGTGAAGCATATTTGCACTACCTACTTCCTAATCGACAGGAGCTAATTGGAAGCCCATTGAGAGCGCATCTTAGGGAAGTAACTCTAGTCACTACAAACTACCCCCTAGCAACCCGAGAGTTATCTAGATCATTCCCCAACTAACTATAGTACATTTTCACCTCCACAACAGAAACCCAGACCCTCAACATGTTGCTGAACCCCAATCATCCTCAACCTCATTGACAATTGATGAATGACCCACATGCCTGATAGTCAACTCCTTTCTACAAGATTTGTCATATTCCGTATTTCGCCCAAGTTCAACTCTGGCCCTCCGGGCCTATCATCAAGAACTCCACTGCGTTCTCGCGCAGGACTTGTCTCTGGACTCCGGACTTGTACTTAGTATTCTCTTTTCGTCTCTGTTCCTTGTTCTCTCCTATTTAGTATTAGCTCCATTACTTACTTACCTCTGAACCTGTGTCTCGCTTAGAGCACAGCTCCGGGATACTTACTCCCGACTCCCGTCCTCTTACCAATCCCTTATGACTCCGTTTACTAATCATTCTTGAACTCCGTATATAAGCCTCCGATTTCACTCCTGTATTCTTTAGTTCGAATATCATCTAGAATAACTCTCCTGACTTCCACTTGAGTCTCGACGACTCTCCTCTGACACCTCTGCTCGACTTGACGTTTCCACGTCTTAAGTCCAACCTCTGTTCTCCGTAAATCCAGGACCAAACTCTTGTAAGGGCGCACCACATACGGTGAAGCCAAGTCCCAATTCCCTAATCATCTCCGGCGTTCTGGAGTTGATACCGGAGTTACGGTTCTAACAGTATATTTGAACTCATACTTGCAAAGAGTTCCC
>JBBPRR010001031.1:0-13729 GCA_038093115.1 Hortiboletus flavorubellus | reverse complement strand
CCAGTTGGTGAGTGATATCATATTATGGCTGCTATTCCAAGACTCATGGTTTATGTGACATTCCTGCTCTCCAGAGGGTGAGTAATATCATATGATGGCTGCTATTCCAAGACTCATGGTTTATGTGCCATTCCTGATCTCCAGGAGGTGAGTGAGATCATGTGATGGCTGCTATTCCAAGACTCATGGTTTATGTACCATTCTTGGTCTTCAGATGGTGAGTAATATCATGTGGCTGGTGTTCCAAGACCCATGGTTTATGTGCCGTTCCTACTCTCCAGGAGGTGAGTGATATCATGTGATGGTTGCTATTCCAAGACTCATGGTTTATGTGCCATTCCTGCTCTCCAGAGGGTGAGTGATATCATGGATGGCTGCTATTCCAAGACTCATGGTTTATGTGCCATTTCTGCTCTCCAGGAGGTGGGTGATATCATGTGGCTGGTATTCCAAGACTCATGGTTTATGTGCCATTCCTACTCTCCAGTTTGTGAGTGATATCATGTAATGGGTACTATTACAAGACTCATGATTTATATGCCTTTCCTGGTCTCCAGTTTGTGAGTGATATCATGTGGTGGCTGCTATTTCAAGACTCATGGTTTATGTGCCATTCCTGCTCTCCAGTTTGTGAGTGATATCATGTGATGGCTGCTATTCCAAGATTCATGGTTTATGTGCCATTCCTGGTCTCCAGCTTGTGAGTGTTATCATGTGATGGCTGCTATTCCAAAACTCATGGTTTATGTGCCATTCATGGTCTCCAGAGGGTGAGTGATATCATGTGATGGCTGCTATTCCAAGACTCATGGTTTATGTGCCACTCCTGCTCTCCAGTTTGTGAGTAATATCATGTGATGGCTGCTATTCCAAGACTCATGGTTTATGTGCCATTCCTGCTCTCCATCCAGGATGTGAGTGATATCATGTGATGGCTGCCATTCCAAGACTCATGGTTTATGTGCTATTCCTGGTCTCCAGTTTGTGAGTGATATCATGTGATGGTTGCTATTGCAAGACTCATGGTTTATGTGCCATTCCTGGTCTCCAGTTGGTGAGTGATATCCTGTGATGGCTGCTATCCCAAGACTCACGGTCTATGTGCCATTCCTGCTCTCCAGGAGGTGGGTGATATCATGTGATGGCTGCCATTCCAACACTTGTGGTTTATGTGCCATTCCTGCTCTCCAGGATGTGAGTGATATTATGTGATGGCTGCTATTCCAAGACTCATGGTTTATGTGCCATTCTTGGTTTGCAGGAGGTGAGTGATATCATGTGATGGCTGCTATTCCAGGACTCATGGTTTATGTGCCATTCCTGCTCTCCAGGAGGTGGGTGATATCCTGTGATGGCTGCTATTCCAAGATCCATGGTTTATGTGCCATTCCTGCTCTCCAGGATGTGAGTGATATCATGTGATGGCTGCTGTTCTAAGATTTAAGGTTTATGTGCCATTCATGCTCTTCAGATGGTGAGTGATATCATGTGATGGCTGCTATTCCAAGACTCATGGTTTGTGCCATTCCTGGTCTCCAGAGGGTGAGTGATATCATGTGATGGGTACTATTCCAAGACTCATGGTTTATGTGCCATTCCTGCTGTCTAGAGAGTGAGTAATATCATGTGATGGCTGCTATTCCATGACTCATGGTTTATGTGCCATTCCTGGTCTCCAGGAGGTGAGTGATATCATGTAATGGCTGCTATTCCAAGACTCATGGTTTATGTGCCATTCCTGCTCTCCAGTTGGTGAGTGATATTATGTTATGGCTGCCATTCCAAGACTCATGGTTTATATGCCATTCCTGCTCTCCAGGAGGTGAGTGATATCATGTGATGGCTGCTATTCCAAGATTCATGGTTTATATGCCAATCCTGGCCTCCAGTTGGTGAGTGATATCATGTGATGGCTGCCATTCCCAGACTCATGGTTTGTGTGCCATTCCTGGTCTCCAGGATGTGAGTGACATCATGTAATGGCTGGTATTCCAAGATTCATGGTTTGTGGGCCATTTCTGGTCTCCAGAGGGTGAGTGATACCATGTGATGGCTGCTATTCCAAGACTCATGGTTTATGTGCCATTCCTGGTCTTCAGAGGGTGAGCGATATCATGTGATGGCTGCTATTCCAAGACTCATGGTTTATGTGCCATTCCTGCCCTCCAGAGAGTGAGTGATATCATGTGATGGCTGCTATTTCAAGACTCATAGTTTATGTGCCATTCCTGCTTCTCCAGAGGGTGAGTGATATCATGAGATGGCTGCTATTCCAAGATCCATGGTTTATGTGCCATTCCTGGTCTTCAGAGGGTGGGTGATATCATGTGATGGCTGCTATTCCAAAACTCATGGTTTATGTGCCCTTCTTGGTTTGCAGGAGGTGAGTGATATCATGTGATGGCTGCTATTTCAAGACTCATGGTTTATGTGCCATTCCTGATCTCCAGTTGGTGAGTGATATCATATGATGGCTGCTATTCCAAGACTCATGGTTTATGTGACATTCCTGCTCTCCAGAGGGTGAGTAATATCATATGATGGCTGCTATTCCAAGACTCATGGTTTATGTGCCATTCCTGGTCTCCAGAATGTGAGTGATATTTTGTGATGGCTGCTATTCCAAGACTTATGGTTTATGTGCCATTCCTGGTCTCCAGTTGGTGAGTGATATCATGTGATGGCTGCTATTCCAAGACTCATGGTTTATGTGCCATTCCTGGTCTCCAGTTGGTGAGTGATATCATGTGATGGTTGCTATTCTAAGATTTGTGGTTTATGTGCCATTCATGCTCTTCAGATGGTGAGTGTTATCATGGGATGGCTGCTATGTCAAGATTCATGGTTTATGTGCCATTCCTGATCTCCAGTTGGTGAGTGATATCATGTGATGGCTGGTATTCCAAGACTCATGGTTTATGTGCCATTCCTGCTCTCCAGGAGGTGAGTGATATCATGTGATGGTGGCTATTCCAAGACTCATGGTTTATGTGCCATTCTTGGTCTCCAGGAGGTGAGTGATATCATGTGATGGCTGCTATTTCAAGACTCATGGTTTATGTGCCATTCCTGGTCTTTAGAGGGTGAGTGATATCATGTGATGGCTGCTATTCCAAGACTCATGGTTTATGTGCCATTCCTGGTCTCCAGCAGGTGAGTAATATTATGTGATGGCTGCTATTCCAAGACTCATGCTTTATGTGCCATTCCTGCTCTCCAGGAGGTGAGTGATATCATGTGATGGCTGCTATTCCGAGAATCATGGTTTATTTTCTGCTCTCCAGGATGTGAGTGATATCATGTGATGGCTGCTATTCCAAGACCCATGGTTTATGTGCCATTCCTGCTCTCCAGAGGGTGAGTGATATCATGTAATGGCTGGTATTCCAAGACTCATGGTTTATGTGCCATTCCTGCTCTTCAGAGGGTGAGTGATATCATGTGATGGCTGCTATTCTAAGATTTATGGTTTATGTGCCAATCCTGCTTTCCAGGAGGTGAGTGATATCATGTGATGGTTGCTATTCCAAGACCCATGGTTTATGTGCCATTCCTGGTCTCTAGGAGGTGAGTGATATCATGTGATGGCTGCTATTCCAAGACTCATGGTTTATGTGCCATTCCTACTCTCCAGTTGGTGAGTGATATCATGTGATGGTTGCTATTCCAAGACTCATGGTTTATGTGCCATTCCTGCTCTCCAGGAGGTGAGTGATATCATGTGATGGCTGCTATTCCAAGACTCATGGTTTATGTACCATTCCTGGTCTCCAGTTTGTGAGTGATATCATGTGATGGTTGCTATTCCAAGACTCACGGTTTATATCCCATTCCTGCTCTCCAGAGGGTGAGTGATATCATGAGATGGCCGCTATTTCAGGGCTCATGGTTTATGTGCCATTTCTACTTTCCAGAGGGTGAGTGATATCATGTGATGGCTGCCATTCCAAGACTCACGGTTTATGTGCCATTCCTGCTCTCCAGGAGGTGAGTGATATCATATGATGGCTGCTATTTCAAGACTTATAGTTTATATGCCATTCCTGATCTCCAGTTGGTGAGCGATATCATGTAATGGCTGCTATTCCAAGACTCATGGTTTATGTGCCATTTCTGGTCTCCAGGAGGTGAGTAATATCATGTGATGGCTGCTATTCCAAGACTCATGGTTTATGTGCCATTCCTGGTCTCTAGAGGGTGAGTGATATTGTGTGATGGCTGCTATTCCAAGACTCATAGTTTATATGCCATTCCTGGTCTCCAGTTGGTGAGTGATATTATGTGATGGCTACTATTCCAAGACTCATGGTTTATGTGCCATTCCTGGTCTCTAGAGGGTGAGTGATATTGTGTGATGGCTGCTATTCCAAGACTCATAGTTTATGTGCCATTCTTGCTCTTCAGAGAGTGAGTGATATCATGTGATGGCTGCTATTTCAAGACTCATGGTTTATGTGCCACTCCTGGTCTCCAGTTGGTGAGTGATATCATGTGATGGCTGCTATTCTAAGCTTTATGGTTTATGTACTATTCATGCTCTTCAGAGGGTGAGTAATCTCATACGATGGCTGCTATTTTAAGATTCATGCTTTCTACATCATTCACAGAATGTGTGTGGCAACCTTTCATGTCTACATTTCTATGCCTGATGATTTCTATGCTATCCCCTCCTTTTAGCAAGTGAGTGATCTTGTATGATAGCTTGACACAATTATGATTCTCTGCCATTCTTTCTCTACAGTATGTGAGTAATGTCATGCAATGGCTATATTATGATCAGACTATTTTTTGTGCTTTCATATATCCCATAGCATCACATTGCTGCCACCCTCAGTTCAATGATTGGCAAGGTATTTCAATTGTTAATCATTATACTTTTTGTTAATACATGTATATTAGATTGGTTCAGACATTTTCAATGATGGTGACACATTACAATATACTTTGCCTCGTTTATACATTTTAAATCCTGGTCCCACATTACAGTATACTTTGCTTGGTAGGAAAACAATTACTCACCTGCATTTTGACTTATTCCAAGTTATTCACAGTTTCCATCTTACTTTTGGAATGTGCTACTGTTCTATTTGTGACTACTGATGCTACCTTGGATACTGCTTTGGATGAAGCATATTCCAGGTTGAATAGCTCATATGGTACTTTCAAGGCAGAGCTTTGTTCCTTAGTATCTCAAAACCCCAGCACAGATGACTGTCTTGTATTCATCTTGAATCATAGACTTGGTATGTCTTCTTGTTTTCTCTCCTGTCTCACATGTTTAATATTTTTCTTAGCTATATCCTAGTTTGCAGTATTGTGTTGTGAAAGTATCTTGGAATCTTCTTTTTTATATATATCTAAGATGTATAACATGTACAAATTCTGATCATCCACCTTACCTTTATTCATTTGAAGGACATGAAGACTAGTTGTGAGGTCATACTGATTTATACATACGATGTGTGAGACAAGCAACAACTATAGGGGATAAATGAGCAAATAATTGCCATGTGACAAAACTTTTGAATGTGATGCCATTAAACCCTAGTATTGAAACATGTTTATGTATATATTTAAGTATATCTCATACACCATTCCTATTAGCCTATAAGCTATTCCATCCCAATTCCTTCTCATGAAATGTACATGTACATACACACCTTCATTCCATCACTTCTATAATGACAGAGAACAATCAATGGTGGTAAAAATCTCGAAAGCTGATGTACAAGCAATCTAGATGCTGAGTCCTGAACCTCAATGCTACTATTGATCAACCACTCCTATACCTTTACCCATACTCATGGTGGCAGGCACTGATGTAGCCACCTGATCCTTGTCCATAATCTTGGGCATATTGTCAAATATCTTTGCCTCATCCACTGCCAACCTATCCACTTCACTTCATGCTGACCTCCATCAAAATGTTTGGATGCAGAAACATAGTTATTGTATATGTGATACTAGACATTTGATGAGTTTTCACTATATTCCCATGGTCCAAATGCTTAGCTAATTGAGGGACATATAGAATATAGTGTCTAGTATATACCTCTATTTTTACTTATTTGCTCATTTATAGGTTGTGGAGAAACAAAATGATTTCTTCCAACATACTTTTATTACAACCTACAAGTACATTGCAAACCATTTTCTTAATATCTCTTTTACCTTCAGTACTTAGCCAAGTGTCAGAGAAGCAAATGGAGCATGTGACCTCAGTTGCGAATCACCTAACTCAGATCATCCGACCTTGCACAGCATGAGTCATAATGAGTTAAAAGTAAGTCAAATAAAAACTAATCAAAGCACTGCCCCTAGGCTAGCAGAATGATCATGTGACCTGCACAGCATGAGTCATGATGAGTCAACATCAGTCATTGCCAAGCCAAAGGCTATTTTTGCTCATTGCAAGTTATTTTCTAACAGGATGAGTCAGGGTAAGTCAAAGTGAGTCAGTATTGTATGAGTGATATCTTGGCACAGCCATTTCGAAACCGAAGGTAGCACAGCCACATGTAAATTACTATATAAGGAGTGTGATTCAGCCCCATTTGAACAGTTCCAATTTTAGAAAGTTTTGTTCTTTTATATGAACTCAACCAATGGATGCTCACAAGTACATTCCTCTACAAACAAATAGTGAGGCTGTGTAGAGAAGTTCCTATGCTATAAATAGAGCTATCCAGACCCATAGTTTTGGAAAGAAATCCCTAAGTAAATGCAGGAGAAGGTACAAATACATCTGCTGACTGGTAGCACTAACATAGATATGAGCAAGTCCCTCCAGATTAGTGAAGTCAGCTGAGTCATAAGCCAACCACTATATTAATATAAGTTCAATGAGGATGGAGCAAACTCTGATATGAAAAGCTCCTTTGAAAAGAGTAGCACTGACTCTGACTGTACTATAAACTGATCTAATGATAGTTCAGATGATGAGTCTAGTGATGATGAATGTTGAAGGAGGAAGAGGAAGTCCTTCAAGAAACACAAGGATAAGAAAATGAAGAGAACCCTCAAAAAGCAGCCAAAAAAGAAGCCTGAGTTCAAGAAGGAACCTAAGATGATGTTGATTCACTTATAAATTATATGAGTAAACTTAAGCTTAATGATCCTGCCTATGCAAGAGCTTACATCAAGGCCCTAAAGGTAGAATTCTTAATAGCAGACATTTTAGAGAAACCTAGATTAAAGTCTGTTACAATCAAGAACACTTCCAATAGTATACAGAATGGTACTACTACAAGAGAAGTACTACAAAGAACTACTAATGGGAGGAACAGACTCCTATTTAATATCTGCTTACCTTTTAAATGTTTTGGGTATAATAGTCATGACCATTGCCTAAGCGATTATCCCTGTGTGCTAGAATTAATAGACCATGGAGAGTTAGTATATGACTAACAAGGAATGGTGAATTTATCTAGGAGCTAGGACCTGCTCAATAGGTGAGCAGACAAATTTATAATAGAGAGCTATCATCAAATGGTTGAATAACATGTATGAAATAATGGGTATGTACAGACAAACCTCATCATGATAGACCATGACACCTTGAAGCACAGATTGTTGAGCTACATTGCATTGTACCTAAAATATCAGTTAGTGATGAAGATGAAGATGAAGATGAAGAGAAGTTACAGTATTTGTATTTTATTTGTTGATGGATAAGGATGATGAAGACAATATTGATGAAGTCTTGTAAAGCTATGACATCATGTGGTCTCAGCATGAAGCTAAAACTGCCCAAAAGAAGATCATGGATGGAGTATACATACCTCCCAAGAAAGTGGAAGGCAGTCAACACCAAAACAAAGTCATTATTAATCACTCACCTGGTACAAATGATGGTGACACTAATGAAACACCATGCCCATGGTCAAGCCACCAAAATAAAGGAAATAATCAATCTGAGAGAAAAGATTGAAATCAGTATGAATGGTGAAGAAATAAAGAGAACAACATACCAGATAGTTGAGGAGATCCAAAATGATCCCTGAAGGTTGAGAATGAAACAGCAAAGGCCAACAAGTGATGGGACGACCCCCAGAATGCACTTGCACTATCCAAGGGTTGGGAAGTAAAGGATAGTATTAGCAACAAGCAACCAAGAATGATTGATTCACTAAATAAGAAGACAACATCCCTGATGGATGTGTTAAAGGATGTTTGATGAGTGTGCACTGATATGCACAACAATGAAGGTGTAGAGATAAATAATATCTCTAAGGAGAAGTGGAGAGGGAATGATGAAAAAGGAAGGAGCACAAAGTTTCCCAAAAGAGTTGACAGGAATAAACCCTGTGTGAGTGAACAGCCTTCTAAGGAACATTTCAGAAATGTGGCAGTGCAGTGTATGAAGTTATCTGCTGCCACAAATTCCTGTGATGTGCAAATTAAAATACTTAATACTAAGATAAAATTGACTATGAGAGAAATATCAGATAATTCATGGGAATTGACACAAGCATTAGCCAGTTAGATATAATTTCAACAGGTGACATTGGCTAATGCTGCTTTACATGCACATCACATTGGAACAAGCTAGGATTATGAGCTACTACTAACAATTCCTGTCTGCATAGCAAACAAAGTGTATAGTGGTGTGTGTTATGATTTCTTTCTTTCTCTTACTAAGTCCATTTTCTTCTTGAACATTCTTTCACATTCTACGATGTTCCATTATGTTCTCCCATACTCCGTTGTAAAGGTGATAGGCAGTTCTAGGGGTGTCAATACCCTAAGGAAAGCTAGGAAAACTAGCAAAGACATAGGTGGGTGCAAGGAAATACTTGTCCCAAGGGGTTCGAGGTAGGTTGTTAGTGAGAAGGGTAAGCAGAGACTTTCCCGTGGGCGAGAAAACCAAATTCAGAGGAATCTGGGTGGAAGAAATGAAATCCGGAACGACAAGGTTGAAATCTGGGTCAAGGATGAGGACCTGGTATGAATGGAAAGTAACGAGGTTGGAGACGAGGTTTGAGAGATTTGGAGACAACGAAAACTACTGCCAAAAAGGGAGATGTTCTATTTTCTATAATACAGAGGTTTACATATAGCCCCGGGCAATACCCAAGACCTTTTCCTTAAAAGGAAACATCACGATAGTAATTGAAGGCTGTAACGAAAATACTACTTGCCCCTTCACAGTAGTAACACTGCTTGAGACCGTACGAGAAAAGTAGTAATCATACCTGAAAAAAGCTACAGGTCATGCTACAGTACCGTTGTGTCGGAGATGATGCTGAAAAGTCCAGATTGAGTGATTGCATTCTAAACAAATCTGGTGATATAACGAATGCGCCAGTCAAAGGGAAGCCCAAATGAAGAAAGGAAAAAGAGATGACTCAGGAAGACACGTGACACAGATAGAGGCTTTGATAGAGGCAGGGGATGACCTAGAATAGGGAAAAAACTCTATATGCAGCCATAGGAAACCTGTGGTCTCCACACCGTAACACTCCATGCTTATCACGCTTCTTCCCTTATCTTCTTCTCATGGTTTACTTCTTGAACGTTCTACGGTGTTCTCGCGCTTCTTCCCTTATGTTCTTCTCACAGTTTACTTCTTGAACATTCTACGGTGTTCTATGACTTTCCTTTCACTTAGTCATCCCAGATTCCTAACAGTATAAAAGTCTGTCATTCCTATCATGTATCTCTAAGTTAGACCTCCTTAGGAATACAGCCAACTTCACTTCCTTGAACCACTCTCCAAGTCCTCATCCTACTTTTGAATGGATGCTCTCTTCTTTGAAATCTTGAACTCGATCTTAATGAAGGTCAAACCTTTGAATCTATGAAAGACTAAGGCTACGTTTGATCCTACCCAAACCAACCGTAACAAAAGGTCTAACTTAGATCTTGTGGCTACCATCGCTGTAGCTCACTACCATTTCCCGATGAACCCCCTCAACTTTCACTTGGTTCGGATACCATTTTAACCAGGAAAAAACCTCTGACAGTTCTACCCCCGAGGAAAGAACCCCTATGAATCCTGAAACCTCTGACCTCCCATTCTTCTCTTTAGAAGAAAAACAGGAGGACCTCGCCCACCAAACCTTCGCTGCCCTAGTCCTACCCCGTCCTCCCACACCTCCCTCCCCACCCACCAACCCTAGACAACCAGTCTTCCCTCAACCCCCACCTAACCCTTTCCCTCCTCCCGGACCACCACCACCTGCTATGGCAGCTCATCCCACTAAACTCTGCATTGGCACCTCAGAACACTATGATGGATCTTACAACACCGCCATTCAATGGCTCCACTCTGTTCAATTTTACCTCCACATGAATGAACTTGTCTATGACTCCGATCCCAAAAGAATCACCTTGGCCCTCTTCTATATGACCAAAGGATCTGCCCTTACCTGGGCTTCTATCTTCAGACAACACACCATCACTGGTGCGGCTATCAATTTTGGAACATGGGCTGACTTTTGCACCATGATCAAAAGAACAACGCCATCGCTTGGTTGTTCACCAAGTGAATGACCTCTCAAAAGAAGAACGGACGAGTCGTTTACTCTCCCTCCCTCACCAAGTTCAACTCTAACTTCCAAAATAACGTTGCCCTATCTGGAATCACTGATCACACTATCCTTATTGGATATTATTCAGTCGCCATTCCCCCTTCCCTCATGCAACAAATCTTCCAGATGGAAATTCCCCCCGACACCATCGACAACTGGTACAAAAAAGCTGTACACTTCCAAACTCAATGGGAACATGCCGAAGAAGTCGCCCACCGACACACCAAACCCTTCTCTTATGTCCCATCGTACTCCTCCTCCTCCAAGACCACTCGCGACCCTGATGCCATGGATGTAGACTTCATCAAAGTCCCTAAACTAACTCCTGAGGAATGACATTGCTGCCAGGAGAAACGTCTCTGCTTCCGCTACCGCAAAGCAGGACACCTTAGCTCCACCTGCCCATCCTTCCCCTCTGAATCAAAGAAACCTGCTGTCAAACGAGTTCAACATGTTGCCAAGAAGGAAGTTCCAGCTCTAATTGAACTAGAGGACAATGATGAAGAAGCAACCGTGGCTAGAGTTCACTTCACTTGGGAATTTTTAGAAGGGGAACCTCAGTCGACACGAGACTCCCTAGAATTTACCTGTGCGTCTGTATCTGTACCAGTAACAAGCAAATCTATGAGAATTCCCTTGCAACTGATTGTACCCTCATATACCTTGAAAACTGTCAACTCCTATGCCCTAATCGATAGCGGAGCAGACCTCTCCTGCATCGACTATGACTTTGTCAAACGACACCAACTTCCCATAAGCAAACTCGACATACCTATCCGCTCTCGAAATGCCAACAGATCTTTTAATAAAAAGGACGTCAGACACACCTGCCCTCTCTTTATCAATATAGAAGGAGTCGCTCAAAAAGTAGACTTCCATGTTATGTCTTTAAAAGACAATGTCATCCTCAGACTCCCCTGGCTTTGTGCCACCAACCCAGTTATCAACTTGACCAATCAAACTCTCTCCATCGACGAATCCGTTAATGAATCCAAATTCCTCTTCACCTCTCATGAAGTTAATGTCAAATGACACAACTCCTCCTACAAACCCCCCATTCGACCCCCTTGTCATGTTAACGTAAATGCCATCACTGACTCTTGTCTCTACGAGTATAACCAATGGGAGGAAAAGTCTGTCTTTATCAACTGAGCCCGACAATTCCGAACCATCCAACGGATTGTCCGCTATGAATCCCATTTCACCCCCCTCAGATCTCCTGTTGTTGCCCACCTCACCACTGCCACTGAACTTGCAGTAGCTGCTGAAGCTGCAAAACCCAAAGTAATCCTCCCCTCCGAATACTCCCAATTCTTTTCAGTCTTCTTGAAAGAAGCCACTGACCACGTTCCCCCCTCTCATCCCTATGACCATGAAATCAACCTTACTGAATCCTTTATCCCGAGAGTCGGAAAACTTTATCCCCTCTCCCCCAAAGAACAAAAAGCCACCAAAGACTTTCTAGATGAAAATCTTTGTGCTGGAAAAATTCACCCATCTAATTCCCCCCAGGCAGCCCCTTTCTTCTTTGTTAAAAAGAAAGATGGAGAACTTCGTTCTTGTTAGGACTACTAATACCTGAACGAACACACTATTCAGGATGCCTACCCCCTTCCTTTGATTTCTGACCTCATTGATAAACTAAAAAATGCTAAAATCTTTACCAAGTTCAACGTACGATGGGGATATAACAACATTCGAATCAAAGACGGTCACCAATGAAAAGCAGCCTTCATCACCCATAAAGGCCTTTTCGAACCTACTGTTATGTTCTTTGAACTCACCAACTCCCCTACCACCTTCCAACGATTTATAAATGACTCCTTCCATGACATGATTGCTGAAGGATGGCTTGTCATCTACATGGATGACCTTCTCATCTTCTCCCCTGATGCCACTACCCATGAAGAACGAACCAAATGGGTTCTACAAAGGATGACTGAACTCAACTTGCATTTTAAACTTAAAAAATGCAAGTTTGCTACTGAAGAAGTTGAATACCTTGGAATGATCATGAAACCGGGACAACTAGCCATGGAGCCAGTTAAACTAGATGGAATCACAAAATGGCCCACCCCTGCCAAAGTGAAAGACGTACGATCTTTTCTAGGCTTTGCCAATGTCTATCGACAATTCATTCCTGACTACTCCAACATCGCTTGCCCCCTCATCGACCTCACTAAAAAGAACCTTCAATGGGAAAGGACTCCTGCCTGTCAGAAATCTTTTGACACTCTGAAAACCCTCTTCCTGTCCAAAGCAGTCCTCCATCTCCCCGATCTCTTCTCCCCCTTTGCCATTGCCACCGACGCCTCCAAGTATACCTCTGGCGCTATTCTCCTTCAAACTGATTCAAATGGCGATTGGCATCCATACTCCTACCTCTTCCAGTCGTTCTCCCAAGTAGAACGAAACTATGACATCTATGACCATGAACTCCTTGCTGTCATCTGTGCCCTGAAATCTTGGAGACATTACCTTCATGGATCCCCCTTCCCAGTATAGGTCTTCACCAACCATAAAAACCTTATCTACTTCCGCCAGCCCCAGGCCCTTAACCGATGACAAGCCCGCTGGCTCCTCGACCTTTCTGACTTTGATTTAAAAATAATTCATATACCTGAGAAACTCCTTGCAGGACCTGATGCCCTCTCCCGCCATCCAGATCTTCTTTCCCCTTCTGATCTCAACAATGAAGGTGTAACCCTACTTCCCCCATCCCTTGTTGTCTGCATCATCGATACCTCCCTTTCGGACTGAGTACAGTCCACCTCTGCAGACGACCCCCTAGTACTACAAGCCCTCCAGTCTATGGATGGCTCTATTCCCCCTGCCTTTCACTCTCGCCTCTCCAACTGGCAACATGAAGCTGGTATTCTTACCTACAAAGGATGTGTCTATGTCCTTAATGATGACTCCTTTTGTCACACTATCCTCAAATAGCACCACAATCATGAAACTGCTGGCCATCCTGGTTATCTTAAAACCTGCTGACCTGCACGAAACTAGTTTCATGCATGCACATAGCAGAGCAGTCACCTGAGAAACAGAATTTCCACAGCTCCCTGAGAACAATACCCTGTGATACCATAGGGAATGATAGCCCCTATCATGAGCTATATACCCCTATTTTTCCAGATTTTTCCACCTACTGGTTATTGAGATATTCATTAATCTCTCTAGTCATACCCTTACAC
>JBBPRR010001030.1:0-13730 GCA_038093115.1 Hortiboletus flavorubellus | reverse complement strand
TCAAAGCTGAAATGATGGTCGCTCGGAGGTATTGCACTAGGAATGGCAGTGTTTCATCGAAAATAGTCGAACCTTCGAGGATGGATCCGCCCCCCACAGGTGCCAACGTCAGGATTGCGCGGTGGAGGGCACCACATATCAAGGTGTTTGCAATCGCAGAAAGGAGTGTAGAGAAGACGAACGCCGCGCGATTAGCTGGTCGTGTCTGGCGCGGAACATACAATCCACCTGACCAATCCCAGCCATGACCACGAACGTTGGAGAAAAGGTCAAGGGCGTCCAAGATGGTTGACGGAGCACTGTTCGCAGGACGGAGATGTCGCAGGAGTGGTTCTTTTGGCAATGTCCAGCCAAGAGTACGAGTAGCAAAAATAAGCATGGAGAGCTGCAGGGAAAATTATGAGCCTGCTTCTGGGGACGTTTGATGAGGCTTACGTCGAGAGACACTTACCACTAGGTCAATGTTGAGGAATTTCTGTCCGGGCTTGTCGCGTGACATGTCTACGGAAAGTGCTGCGCGCAATGACAACAATGCAATAAAAGGCCACACTGCAACACGGAGAGTACGAGTTTTGGGCGTGACAGCCAACAGCGCTACTACAAAGTAGCAAACCAACGGTGGGAGGACATATGATACAAAGATGGCGTTGTCGATCGGAAACTTGGTTGATGGAACACCAAGCGCATTCCGCAGAGACAGCAGAGCAAAGGATGCAAAAGACGCAAGAGTCATGAATGATGTTGAGTGCCAGTGAGTACCAAGTCCCCTGGGGGGGGATTGTCCAGTAATTTTAAAACCGAGAATTACGCTAGCCTGTTTATGAGCAGACGTGTAACTGCCGAATATCGGAGTTTTTAGTACACTTGGTAACGTTATGATTTGATGGCTCTGCTACAGCGATCGGAAAATGCCTGAGACATGGCCGAGAACGGGTCACCGTGCGGCGTCGAGCAGTTTTAAAACTTGCGAGAATCACGCGGTGAGTGGATATTTGCCGATCGCGAACGTGATGCGTGCTCCGGCGCTGCGGAAATGACTTGCATACAAGGAAATCACGGCGGGTTGGGATGACCGGTGGCACTCCGACGGGTATAACAAGAATTCAGAAGATTTTGTGTTACCACCCGATAGCATTATATCTCGACATATGAGCACACTACCATAGCTAGCGGGAAGACACAGATTTACAACAAGTGCGGGGGACAGAAATATAGAGAAGGGAGGCGCGAGCACATCAGGAATTTCAGGACAAACACACCAAAAATGTATTCAGGATACGGAAATCATGGCACAAGGAAAATAGACCCAGAGCCAATTCTATTGGATCCAGTTGGTGCACAGGCCCGTTGAACATTGAAAGGGAGTAAGCTTGACTAGCGGGAGAATTCGCTTCAATGGGTGGGTAAGATCGAGATGTCACACCCAGCGCGAATCGATTCCCATGGCACCACGCAGCCAGACTCGAGAAATTTGATTTCGAAGTCTTTCGGCTGGATCACCTACCTCGATTGGCAAGATTGGGTGTGCTGTATTCACGTCCTCCGGTAGAGAAAAGGCTGTACTATATCGGTAAGAACATTAAATGGAATCTCAGTGACAAAAAGAGTGTGTGCACACGCACACATCGGAACGCTATGTACAACTTCGGGGAATGCTCGGCCCGACGCGTCAAACTAAGTGACACATCTGGATCGGGCCATTACTTGGTAGCATTCATTCACAATCACCTCGGGCTTCCAGTAACTTTCTGGCCTTTCTGCCGTGATCCAAATTTCCCGACACTCAAGTAATGGGTCATAGACTCTGGATGCTCATCAGCTGGTCTACGCAATTCGTTCTTACCAAAGATTCTTGGCTCGGTCCGCCCGCTCAAGGTCGTCTCACACGAGTAGCTCTTCCCGAATGGACGTCATTCCTTGGTATGCGTAAACAGTAGTAGCAGCAGCAAAAAAAAAGGTCGAAAACGAAAATCGTACGAAAAAAGGCACGGACCCTCTCCTCGCCCCACCGTAGATCACCTACCCCCTCCGAGTTTCTTCAACACCCGCTCATGCAACGCTCGGATCACAGGTCCGATCGTACCGCCCTCACATACGACTCCCACGTCGATAGGGGCGATGCGTCGTCCTCCGG
Organism: Hortiboletus flavorubellus; assembly: GCA_038093115.1. NCBI lineage: Eukaryota > Fungi > Basidiomycota > Agaricomycetes > Boletales > Boletaceae > Hortiboletus > Hortiboletus flavorubellus. Next base: position 11,596 of record JBBPRR010001030.1, on the reverse strand, counting down.
CCCCGCCTTCCGGGATGCGTGGGCGTGTGGCAAGGACGGCCGCCAGGACAAGCGTACGGAAATCTGGGATGGGCTCTAGTCCAATCCGGTCCAGGTCGGAATTCGGGTAGGAGTCCAGACCAGAGCCCGAATCCGGCTGTGAAGGCGTGCCTTGAAACAGCGAATACGAGGCGTCCAAGATTGCAATGCGCTTGCCAGTCATTAATCTTAAATCGAGAGCATGTCTGACGAAACATAACAAATCGCATGGTGTGAGTGTACGGACGTGCGATGTTTTGGGAAGAATAGATGCATACCGAAGATCGCCGTATAACACCCGCCACCATCCAATACCCTTGACGACCATGTCAAACCACGGTTCTTCAGCAGACTTGACCCGCTTGCCCCACCCATGGCTGATTGACACCTGCTCATCTCTCGTGCCCGCCGCGAGGCGATCAAGCTCGACAGCGATGGGCAATGTGTCCCGAAGAAGTCCTACCAGACGATGAAGTGACGGTGCAAGGGGACCGTGCCGAAGAATCTGGCGGAGGTATGGTTCAGCTTCTTCGTGCGGGTTCGATCGTAGGTGGGGTTGGATAGATGTGACTGGGGGAGGTGGCGCAAGGGTATTTGCATTCGAGGATGCAAGTATTGGAGAGCAACGCGAGAAACGAAGTTCAAAGGAACCGCCGGTAGGGGAAAGTTGGTCCGTACAGCTTATCAGCACTGTATAGTCCTATGAACGATAAACATTAAACCTTAAAGATACGTAGAAGAAAAACATGAGCGAGGATGACTTGCCGAGGAGTAGGCAAATTCGACGGTCTGTAGATCGAACGAAAGGAGTCGGACGTCTCGCCATCTCTTTATTTTCGCCATCTGGGCAACTGCGTCAAAAATATTCGTTAGCAAACGGACCAGTCTCAAAGGAGTGTCCCACCCTCTCGGGCGATCACCACCATCTTGGACACCCTCGCCCATTCTTCGAGGAACTCGTCCACACATGTATCCACCTGTTCTGACAAGAAAGATACGACCGCCTCTGTAGCATCATAAATAATCCTCTTCGACGGCCGAATGATATCGCTACTACTCCGTCCTGCCGCAGCCCGCTTTCCGACAGGCTGTTGTACGTATTTGAGCTTGACGCACGTCACGACTTGCGCCCCCTTGTCTGACCACCAGTTGAGTGGTATGACACGAATGTTGGGCATCGCTGCCTCGGCTGCGGGAGCGCCGGAAAGGATGTCGGACGATTGAACACAGAGTGCGGGAATAGAACGGGCGAGGGAAGACTGAATGTAGGATAGGGCGGAAGACTGAGGAAGCGGGGTCGTAGGGTTGACGTGCGTGTATGGAATGCCACGAAGCTTGAACTGGGCTTCGACTTTGGTATAGGCAACCCGCGCGCTGGGAATGCACCGTACAGGCTGGACACAGGCGGACACAGGGATAGACATAACTTACCAACAATATGCATAGAGTTCTCGGAGGGTCTGCGTCTCCAAATGAAAGCTAGCGATGGATAAGACACAGAAGCCATGGGATGCTTCGTGCAGTGGAACTCACTTGTCTTGCATTCGCAGGGTGTTTCGCGCCAATGAGGCAACATCGCGCTTCCGCTTTTGCCCCACTTGAGGATCCTCCACACGTGGTCCAATAACAACTTCGGGTGGTCCCTTCTCACCTTGTATACGTCGAATGTCCAACCATCCAATATCTTCCATGATCATGTTACCATACATGCTATCCGGCAACACCTTGGCCGAGATAAGCGCATAGCGAAAATCTTCTTCGGTGATCACGAGCACGAGATAGTGAGACGGAAAGTTGGCAAGTTTAATGTACATTGTGCCTCTTGCCAACGGACCCAACTTTTGTAACTCTGAGGAATGTACAGTTGTGTTGGTGGGCAGGGGAAAGACGAGAACGTAGGTCCACATACCCTCCTTTGAGAAATTGCGATGTCGGAAGATTTGTAGGCCAAGGTAGCTCGCCTTCTGCTCGACAAGGTCCATGATCGTCTGTGCGGTTGCAACATATCGCATCAGGCTTTCTTTTAAGTTGTAAATTTTGTAGCTTACATTTAATCGCAGCTTTACCAAGGCCACTAGCAACATCCCCGGATTGTCGTTCAAGCGGTCTGAGATCATCGCAAACTGAGGTCCACGGGATGCAGCGGCAAGATCACCCGTATCCCGAAGGTTCATGCGACCGGTTCTGACATCGATTGAAACGAGGACGACCTCGTCCGCACAGAGATGGACACGAAGGACGTGGTACCCGCCTACATAGAGATTCGGATTTAAATATCTTCCCGCACACGAATCAACAATACGGACCGTGAGAGTCCAAAACGACTTTCCCATCGGGAGAAAACACATTGCGCGTTGGACCGCGTTGAAGTTGCCACTGGAATACTTTAAGGATGGCTCTGGCATGCGCATGGACGACCTTGTGTAACATTGCCTCGAAATCGAGGTTGTTTGATTCCTAGAAGACACGCCTTAGGTTTCATTACACCAAGTTCGCATGAACTCACCACCAGGAGTTCCCCGATAATTATCATACTTTCATCTTGATCGATGCCGACGCCCAGCGTACCTTTCGTGGGCTCCCACCTGACCTCGAATTTGAGTCCTTCGACTTCATCCGACGGTCGTGCTGACCCGAGCTTTGCTTTAACTTGGAGTTCAGACAGCATACGGGCTGCCGGTGACCTCGCGGGTCCACCACCAACCTTGAGGTTCGCACGATTCTCGACGATCGAGATAGTGAGTGTTCCTCCCTGCGGTGGCAGTTTGTTGCGACCGGGGGGCTGCGCACGTCCTGGGGCAGCCGTAGGAGTAGGACGTCTTGGGAGTAACCTGAGCGGACGCAAGATGAGAAGATCAAAGTACTCACACCCAATACGAGACTGAAAGCGTCTTATTGCCATTCAACAGCTCAACTTTTAAATACTTCCCCCATCCAAAAGAGCACATCCGCACTGCCTGTAAACGAAACTTGTTCAACGAAAGTTTACAAAAGTAGTGCATATAATCAGAGACTGACCTGGTACCACAATATCTGAAGTTGGTACGAGAGTGACATCATCTCTACAGTCATTGTGAGCGAAGGCGCAAATTCACGCAGCCGAACTCACGTAGAAAGTTGTACAACCGAACGAGGGGTGCATCCACCGTTCCCTCAGGTGGTTTCGGTCTTTCAGGAGCCGCTGTACCGGAAGGAAGGTCTACCGGTTCAGGTAGAGGCAGATAGCATGCCATGCGAGAATCTGCCTCGTCCGCAATGTATCGCTTAAGCACGCCAGTTGGCTCCTGAGGGAATTCTACAGGTCGCTAGAGCTCAGTGTCAATAGATCCATGTTACACGAGCCATACCATCAGCTCCACTCATGTCTCCCCCGACAGAGATGAGAAACTTGACGTTAACGAAGAACCAACCATCGACATTCTCTGCCCCACGCATGCAAACGGAGGTTTCGAACAAGCCCGGAACGATGAAGTGTACCCTACCACCCACTGGATCACAGAGTTTCAAACGGAGTCCTCAACATGGAAAAAAGGATTGTGTGACAGTACCAATTTGATGTTGAGACATCTCCACGGGTATTATTTCCGTCATGCGAAGACGGTACCGCATTATCTCCTCCATGTCGCTCAATGTTTTGATCACCTCGGCGTCGGTCAAGGGTGGAAGGGGAATAATAGATTTCTGTACTCAGTACCATGAGTCCATTTGCCAAAATACAGGGAGGTACAATGCGACCTTAATCTTGGATGGAAGACGTTTGTATGTCCCTGAGGTGAGCACATCAAGGGAGGTCAGAAGATCATGATTCCGAAGTCTGGTAAATTGTCAAAAGACGAGCAACTACAACGGGATGTGTAGCCTCACCTTGCGGGATCCAGACTTTCCCTCGAATAAGTAAGACCACCAATGGCGCTCTCGAATTGCTGATTCTGGTTCATGAGGAATGCGGTGATGTTCTACCCCTGCATGAATAATTCTGCGAATTAGAGACGTCCCGGAGCAACTTACCATGCACATTTGAACGGTCTCTGCATCGCGCGCCCATTTCGTGACGGCATAGAGCTTTGCAACTTGCTTCTTTGTCTTGACAACCCAGTCAGCGATCGTTCGCTTTCTTGCGGCATCTGACATGTTCGGAAGCCTGAATCACCAAGTATCAAAGGACAGCCCAGCGGAGCTTCATGCATGCTCACGTCTCCGCGAGTTCGGATAGTTCGGCGTAGATCGCTTGCATGACTCTGGAGAGCAGGTCGCCCAGCGATACCTGACCATCGAGAACGACAGGGAGTTCCATTTCGAGTTGTTCCATAGTGGGCTCCTGTTCCAGATGGCCATTTGACGTGAGTCCATTCAAAACGGCGAGAGCTTCCGCCTTTTGTTTCTCCATGTCGAAGGCGCTCCGGCTCGTGGCATTTGTTGCTAAGGAATCCATCGAACGAAGTGCCAATAAAAAGACGACGAGTTCGTCTACGTTGCCAGCGTCGAGCGCCGAAAGAGGACCCGAGCGCGCAGAGAGAGTTGACTCGGCAGACTCGGACGTGAACAAGGAGGCGCTAATTCCTATTTTGGATATGTCTACACACATAAGGAAAGTCGTCGCGTGATCGCAAGGCACTCACGTGACTCGGGAATTTCCGGGGTCCACTCAAGGTTCTCAAGCCGACGAGCTCACCGACGACGACGACGAGCTCAACGATGCTCAAGGTCTCAAAATCAGCTGCTCTCTTACAGAGACAGTCTCCCGCACTCAGACGTTCTCTTGCAACGGTTGCGGACCCGCCCGTCCGTCGCTATGGTGGGCTGAAGGACCAGGACCGCATCTTCACGAACGCTTATTGCAGACACGATCATGGTCTCAAGGGGGCCTTGGTCAGTCCATATGATTTTTCTTGCCGTGTTCTACAAATCAAATCCCCTCTAGTCCCGCGGCGATTGGCACCGGACGAAAGACATTCTTCTGAAAGGCGACTCTTGGATCATCCAAACCATCAAAGACTCTGGGCTCAGAGGACGCGGAGGTGCCGGTTTTCCTAGCGGACTCAAGTGGTCATTTATGAACAAGCCCGGCTGGGAGAAGGACAAACGGTGTGCTTCTTGCTCTATCCGTCTTCCACCAGGCTCACTTTGTTTTAGTCCCCGCTACCTTGTAGTTAACGCCGACGAGGGTGAACCAGGGACGTGCAAAGATCGTGAGATCCTTCGTGGTGATCCCCACAAGCTTGTCGAAGGCTGTCTTGTCGCTGGTCGCGGAATGAACGCGAGCGCGGCATACATTTATATCCGTGGAGAGTTCGTTCAAGAGGCTAACCATCTCCAACAAGCTATTACCGAGGCATACCGCGCTGGTTTATTGGGCAAAAATGCCTGTGGTTCAGGTTACTCGTTCGACGTTTACGTTCACCGTGGAGCTGGCGCGTACATTTGCGGTGAGGAAACGGCTCTCATCGAATCCCTCGAGGGTAAACAAGGAAAACCTCGTTTGAAACCACCCTTCCCTGCTGACGTCGGTCTCTTTGGTTGTCCAACAACTGTCGCAAACGTTGAGACCGTCGCTGTTGCACCTACCATTTGTCGACGGGGGGGCGCCTGGTTCGCTGGTTTTGGTCGTGAGCGTAATCAGGGTACAAAACTTTTTTGTATCAGCGGCCACGTCAACAACCCATGTGTGGTCGAGGAAGAGATGAGTATCCCACTCAAGGAGCTTATTGAACGACATTGCGGTGGCGTCAGAGGTGGTTGGGACAATCTACTCGGGATTATCCCTGGTGGATGCTCTGTCCCTGTATTACCCATCGACAAATGTTCCGAGGTACTTATGGACTATGACTCGCTGAAAGATGCACAATCTGGTTTGGGTACGGGCGCTGTAATCGTCATGGACAAGAGCACCGACATCATTGCTGCTATTGCACGATTCTCTTCCGTACGTCTCTCCTACTACTCGTGCCCCTTGGTTGACGTGTTTCCTAGTTCTACAAACATGAATCTTGTGGTCAATGCACACCTTGTCGTGAGGGTACGACATGGATGATGAACATGATGAACCGTATGGTTGAAGGCCGCGCGCACCGCCGAGAAATTGATATGCTTCTTGAGCTTACGTACGCTGTCATCCATTCGTTCAATACAGGTCCCCTGATATTGTTCACAGTAAACAAGTAGAAGGGCGCACAATTTGTGCTCTTGGCGACGCTGCTGCATGGCCAATTCAAGGTCTCATGCGTCATTTCCGTCCCGAGGTCGAGGCTCGCATTGACGCGTTCCGTGCCGCCAACGGCGGTGTTTTGTTTGGTGGTCAATTGAAGAGCCAAGTGGACCCATCGCTGGCATTGCCAGACAATCTGGGTGCGAGTCTGATAGAGCAAGGCGATAGAGTATAATGTGCATAACCATACCGCCCCTGTTAATTTCATCCACAGACTCATTTCCGGGAACCCACAAATCGCGCATAGTGTCACGAGTTCGAGAGTTCACTGCTAATGTTAGTTGCACTGGAGTGCCTCCAGACCAACAAAACGTTTCGTGGTTTGTATAGATCGACGACAGTCAAGCTCACAATCAAAGTCCGCACTCATCGCACACAGGTTTTCAATCCGGTCAGTTTCCGCATTGCTGACTTATTTCGTGCTGTATGGCAGCAACCGACATGTGGCCGGGGTTTGATCATCACGCCGTGACGCGTAGAACATGGGTGTTGGTGTCCCTCTGTGTACCTGACCCTCCGCAGGGTGAAATGTGACGAGTATATGGGAGATGGCAGAATGGGACACCATTGGAACTTCATCACCATCCCACTGATTGACATATCCCGTTGCAACGGTGATTGTCACGGTCTCGTCACGATCTTGATGGTACGTACGGATGGTCGGAGGGGAACAAGAGTCTTATCACGGAATCGGAGCCCCGTTGCCCGTCAGGGGGAGGCGCGTCACCGGGACTCACTCAGGCTCCAGCCCGGCCGACCACATTATAGAGCACACCCTACCGAAGCACAGTCTCAACATGTCCGAATCCAACAGTTTTTTCATGCGCAAATCAAACAGACCGTAGGCTATGACAGTCGTGCACCCCCTGTACTCATCACATTATCAATGTAGGGAGTGACTTGTAGAACAGCTGGATGGGTCTGACCCGGCAGCTCAATGAACCATGATATTCAGATATTGGACCTAAGTAAGGAGTCGACCTCCGTTCGTCTCGAAGTTTCGTCCGATGCCAATAGATTAGCACATTCCCAAGGATCCTTGTAGGATGTAGGTGCAATGAAAGTTAGATTCTGCTATTTTCTTCATCCCACCAAGGAACGATCGGATCTGGCCCTATTTAGGAGGACCAACTTACGTTTTTCCCCCTAAAGGTGGTCTTGATTGAAGTGGTGGGATGCGAACGAAAAGTGAAGCAAAGCCATTCCAGTCGTATCAATCACACTATAGGATACAGACATGGCCGGGCACGCCGGCAGTCCGCATAACTAACACAACAAAGGGAAAGAGAGCCCTGTCCAAAATTACACGATCATGTTGTCGTACAAGATGAGTGAAAACAACCACAAGAGAACAAGGTCGACGAAAAAAAAAAAAGGTCAGACACGCCATGCAATTATATATCTTCGACAAACTTGGAACCTGCCTGCGTCCAAACGGAGCCGTTGGACATCGTCGAGCGATGGTGGTAATCATCGCGGTGTGAGTGTGCTCCATGACTCTCGTCCACGCTCCCACTCTCCATCGGAGACGACACGGGGGATGACAACGGCGACTGCGACCGTTGCAACGCTCCCTCCGAGGTCGTTTTCGAAAACGGATCGGTATACATATACCCATATGATCCGTGAACAAGCCCGCTCGCCGAATCCGACAAGGGCGACTCCACGATGCGAGCGCCGTCCCGCTCGGCACCGGCGCGCGTATCTGTGTCCTGTTTGAGAACGGGAAGAGACCTCAAATGACTCCCGACTTCGAGATCGGGATCACCCCCGCCTTCGTGATCTGAATGAGAGGCCCATTCGTCATCTGACCCAGCACGGATCCAACCGCGCCCACCTCGTCGCCCTCCCCCTCGCCCTCTACCCGTCGTATTCTGCCACACCTGTTTCACTTTGTCGCCAAGCGAACCCGAACGGAGCGTCGACGTCGACGGTCCAGCAAAACTGGAATTTAGTGTTTGCTCGCGGGTGCGTCGGTAGCGCTCTCGGCGCGCAGTACGTTCTTGGTCCGTTGGTTCGTGGTGATGAAGAAGGTAAAAGACCGCTGCACAGCAGATGACGATGAGGACGCTCAACGCCACCACGACCCCGATGAATGCTAAAGGGGAAAAGGACTGTCAGCAAATGAACACGCAATCCAAAGCCAAAGAAGAGGGAATGAGTGCCCACCGCCATGAGAGCCCTCGATTTTGGGGACTTGACGTATACCAAGGTGCATCGTCCTGCCTGTGACGCTATCGGGGAATATGGGAAAGTGGAATGAGTTGGATGATGAGCGGGTTATGAGTTTCATTTTTTGAAGTTCTTTTTTCATTGGGATTCGAAGGGCGAATCAGAGGACAACTGGAGTGGGCATTCGAAGGTGAGCTGAAAGGGAAGGGGGGAGCTCCATTCGCCGCACCGTGAGCACGCTGTGCGAATTGGATAATTATAAAGCAGCATATTTGGTATGCCTTTTATGGAGACCCCTCAGGAGGTGCCTCTGCCCTTGAACTTGGTCTCTATCGATGCACCACGCACTCTACATAGAGGAGATCCTTCTCAATGTCTTCAGCCACTGTTACACTCTTAAACGTGGTCGGCACTCATACTTGCAACCGCAGCGTTGGTATGCAAATGTTCATCTCGCCACGCTGGCGAGGACGTGCAACACGTTCAAAGAACTGGCGTTGGATATGATCTGGGCTGAATTGGATGATTTAACACCTCTTGTACGATGTCTCCCCGAAGCATCATGGGTAGAATCGGGAAGTGTAAGGCAATCCAGGTCTTTCATTTCACGATGGAACTGATAAAATTTCGTACAGGTCTATTCACTCCAAAAACGTCTCGAGCAGACAGACTGGGACATCATTTTGGGTTATGCACGTCGCGTGAGAGTTCTTCTTCGACTGCAAGGTTCATTTGGATTGGCTGCAGATTCTATCGAGGCGCTCTCCAACCCGCCATCCTCCACTGAATTGATTTTCCCCAATCTTCGGGTTGTCGGACTATTTGTAGCTACGGCGACAATCGCTCCCTTGGTGCGGTACCTCACAAATCCCAAGCTAACAAGTATCTCGTTTGAGTTTGTGGAGAACCTTGACGCTGTTATCTCCACTTTTGGGGAGAGATGTCCAATCGTGACGGACTTCCATGTGTCAGAGCGGACTCCGAGTCAGGTTGACACAACTTCGGACCTCATATGTTGTTGGCAAAATCTCTGTTCAGTGTGGTGTTACGATGTCAGTCTAAACGTCGACGCCGTCCTTCATCTCTCTCGCTTGCATTACTTGCATCATGCGGGCTTCAAGGTGGCCGATGCGGTTGTCGATCGAATTCAGATCATCCTATCCCCTGCCTCTACTCTAACCTTCCCGGCACTTAAATGTCTTGACCTTAGTTCGGATTATTTGTCCCCTATCTGGAGGCTCCTCCGTTATTTCCGCACCCCGGAGGTTCATGACATTTTCGTTGGCGTTGACGCTCGTCCGACTGTGCCCGACCTCATGTCGTTGTTTGTGTCTCTCCAAGAAGCCTGCACACCCGAATTCCTGAATGACCTCTCACTCGTTGTCGTCAATGCTGATGAAACCCCTTTGGCAAATGCGTCTCCGTACTACATCACCTTCGATCACCTTCGTCCTTTAACAGTGTTTTTGAACATCAAATCCATCACGCTCGCCATTCCTTGTGGCACGCATCTGAACGAACGCGAGTTCCTGCGTTTAGCATCTTCGTGGCCCCATTTGGAACTGTTTAAGGTGGGCGAGGAACATGACTGGCCAGAATCGAGCGCCATCACTCCTGGAGGATTCCTACAGTTGTTGGAAAGATGCAGGTCGCTCCGAGCGCTCTACTTCAAGTTCGACTTCCGTGGCTACACTGAAATTCCTCAAGGGCATCCGTGGCACGGTCTTACCATGCCGAAACACGCATACCTCCACCTCCTTGACTCCCCCATCGACGAGGGGTCTATCAAAGCTCTCGGTGTTTTCTTTCATGTTGCTCCCTACCCGGATTTCCGTCTGATATCTTATTTCCGAGACAGCGAACGACCTCGGGAGCTTCGCAATCTGTATTTTAATCGATGGCTGCAGGTTGACTCACTCGCCCGTGATCTTTGGCAGGAGAGGAGGGACTTGAGACGTTCCCTGGAGACACGATCCTCACAGTGACCGGGGTTTCCATTAGCCATTAATCCCCCAGTTGATGAGATGGTGACTTCACTACTATTCGTCCTAAAAATTACGAATTATATCAAGTATTACGCCATTTGGTCCCGATGCAAGGTTGATATCTCCTCTTCTTGTGTGAATTCTTGTTCACCCGTCGGAGTGCCACCACTTATCGCAAAGCGCCGTAATTCCCTTGTACAGTATGCCGCATCACTTTCGCGATCGGCATATATCCACTCGCCGCGTGATTCTCGCCTTTAAGACTGCTTGACGCCGCACGGTGACCCGCTCTCGGCCATATCTTAGGCATTTTCCGATCGCTGTAGTAGAGCCATCAAACCATAACGTTACCAACTGGAATATTCCGATATTCGGTGGTTATACGTCTGCTCATAAACTGCAGGCCAGCGTGATTCTCGTTTCTAAATTTGCCGGACAATCCCCCCCAGGGGACTTGGTACTCACTGGCACTCAACATCATCTATGACTTTTGCGTCCTTTGCATCCTTTGCTTTGCTGTCTCTGCGGAATGCGCTTGGTGTTCCATCAACCAAGTTTCCGATCGACAACATTATCTTTGTATCATATGTCCTCCCACCGCTGGTTTGCTACTTCGTAGTAGCGCTGTTGGCTGTCACGCCCCAAACGCGTACTCTCCGTGTTGCAGTGTGGCCTTTTGTTGCATTGTTATCATTGCGTGCAGCACTTTCCGTGGACATGTCACGCGACAAGCCCGGACAGAAATTCCTCAACATGGACCTAGTGGTAAGTGTCTTTCGACGTAAACCTCATTAAACGTCCCCAGAGGCAGGCTCACAATTTTCCCTCCAGCTCTTCATGCTCACTATTGCTACTCGTACTCTTGGCTGGACACTACCAAAAGAGCCACTCCTGCGACATCTCCGTCCTGCGAACAGTGCTCCGTCAACCATCTTGGACGCCTTTGATCTTGTCTCCAACGTTCGTGGTCATGGCTGGGATTGGTCAGGTGGATTGTATGTTCCACGCCAGACACGACCAGCTAATCGCGCGGCGTTCGTCTTCTCTACACTCCTTTCTGCGATTGCAAACACCTTGATATGCGGTGCCCTCCAACGGGCAATCCTGACATTGGCACCTGTGGGGGGCGGACCCATCCCCGATGGATCGACTATTTTCGATGAAACACTGCCATTCCTAGTGCAATACCTCCGAGCGACCATCATTTCAGTTTTGG
>JBBPRR010001029.1:0-13733 GCA_038093115.1 Hortiboletus flavorubellus | reverse complement strand
AGAGTTGATGGTTTCGTTGAGGTCATCCTTCTCCCGATCGGCTGCGCGTTGAGATTCGGCTTGCTCTTGCATGGTTTTTTCGAGATGGCGTTGAGCGTCGGCCAGTTGGATGCGGAGTACACTTGAGCTGTTGTCACGTGTGCAAAGATCGGTACGAAGAGAGTTGATGGTTTCGTTGAGGTCATTCTTTTCCTGATTGGCTGCGCATTGAGACCCGACGAGCCTGTCGCGGAGTTCTTGGATGGTCTTTTCAAGACGTGCGATTTCGTTATCTAGTAGATGTGATTTGAGGAAATACGCGTCAGGGTAGCGGGAGACATACTCAAGCTCTCCTCTTGAGCACGTAGACACTGTATGAAGGTATCTCTCTCCTGACGGGCTTGTTGAGATTCGGCAAGCTGGCTGCGTAGTTCCTGGATGGTTTGCTTGAGATTCGCCATGCTTTCGTCTGATGGGCATGGTTATCAGAAACTGGGGTCAGGGTGCAGATGAACGTACTTGGGTTGTCGTCAACTTTTTCAGTCACTGCGTGCTGGGTCTCCTGCATGCGGGGGGTCTGTAATGGTGAATGGGGTGGTTTGCGATTGCAGGGTCTTTTATGCAGGTACACTTACGTAGTGAGAGGGAAGGAAGCCACACAGTGCCCGAAGGGTGATTTTGTCGTCTCCACTGGTTATGAGGTCGCAGTTTGATGATATAGACATGGACCAGATACGATGTGTATACGTGATGACAGCTCCGATTTGCTCGTGTGTCGTAGTATTCCACAAAGACACTGATGAGTCTCCGGAGGTTGCAACAAATTTGCCATTGCTCGCCAGGGCGATGCATGTGGGATTCAAGTTGGTACTGTGAATGCGCCATTTCGACAGCGTGGTCTTGGCGGACACGTCGACGTGGTGGATGTGGCCGTCGTGTGACAAGGCGAAGAGTTGCTTGCTATCGCTGGCCCAGGCGAGGGACTGGTTCAACCACGAGTTGACTTTGACAGGGAACTCGACAAGGAGGCTCCCATTCTGACTGTCATAGACACGAACAGAGCTGCAGTCTGTAGCAGTGGCGATGAGGCATCCGTCAGGTGAAAACCTTGCTGCCACCACAGCGTTTTCGTGTTTCAAGGGGCCGAGCAGTTTTTTGCCAGTCGACAGCGACCAGACGCAAGAAGTTTTGTCGTCTGATCCAGTTGCGATTTTCGTCGAGTCTGGCGAGACGTCGACAGCACGTACGCTTCTGCTATGCGCTTTGAACTCGGTCGCTTTGGAGTGCCAAGTCTCTGCATTCCACACAGTCACCTGCCCACCTCCCGTCCCACCTACGATCCGCTTTCCATCTCGTGACACTGCAATGTTGAGAACAAAACTCCCCGCATCCATTGCTGTCCCCACCTCCTGGCCATCCTCAATGCGCCAACGTCGAATCTTCCCTTTGTCGTCGCCGCTCACGACGTGCTTCCCATCAACGAGGAATGCGATCGAATATATGCCATCAATTACAGCCGTTTTTTCTTCCTGTCGGTGAACGATAGCGGAAGAGGAACTGATGTCGCTCGACTCTTGTGTTCTCGTCAGCATTGTTTTTTGAACCCGTCCTGTGCTCAACATTCCTTCGCCAGCAGGGCAGGCTGGAAAACATACCCGCCTAGGTATCAAATCGATGGAATGAAGGTTGGTGGTCGTTCCCTGAGACTGGTACGACATGAGTGTCGGCTGGCACACACGTGTCTCCTTATCCTGATTGAGTCAATTCACACCCCCACAATCACCTCGTGTCTCACGTTTTACCCACCCTGTTAGTCTCGACACCATCCGTTTTGGTGTACCCTCAGCAAGCCGCAGGATCTTCCGACCCTGTATGATCATACGAGATCGAAAAACAGTGAATCCCATAACCGTTCGCATGTGGCAAATTGACTCAAGGTATCCCCCATGTAATTGCGACACAGCTTCAGGTTGAGAAGAAAGAGTCATTTGTAAGCTATTATTTCGTCGACAACCCCCTAAGCAACTTGATTGACGACCATGGGAAAGTACAGTCAGTACCAAAAAGGGTGTCCTCTTCTGGAACCAACCGTTAATCGCCGCCGTTGCCCACCTCCCCGAGTCGTCTGTGGACCGTCAACGGCTGACTCGAACGAATGCCTCGTCTATATCGCTGATCGAATCCTTTATGGATGGCGAAGAGCGATCCCACAGTGGAACGTCCCACCATGAGGACCGCATAGCAGCGATAAAGTGCACTGGAGATCTCCAAAAGGAGCCTCGGCGCCCAAACGACCTGTGGGCTGTGCCGGCCGTGCCTGGCCTCGTGCCCAGTATATAGGCTTTGCCGAGCAGGAAGCCCCCCTCCCCACTCATTTTACCCGCAACGGAACCAATCTAACCGGGGTCGCGCCCCCGCCCTTTGCGGGCCACTTCGTAGTTTGGCCAACTCCCTCGATATGGCTTAAGATTGGTAGCTGGTACCCTAAATAGTCTCGGAAGGACAGCGGTAGGGGTAGGGGTAGCCCCCTGCCCCTTAACGACGGCTTTCGCAGGCTCGAAATCGCACGCCCGAAATCGCACGCCCGAAACCGCACGCCCCTGTCAACCTCAACCTGTATAGTACATGGTTTTCCATGGTCCGGCTCTGATCCTCGGAGGGGAGCGCCTGACGGACAGGCGAGTGGACTGACAGCCCGAGTGTCCCTCTTCGGCACATAGATCGTACACCATGGCCCTTCAGGCCATGGTCTTTACAATATGATATAACGACAATGCTGGGCATAGATTACTTGACGTAAAACTAAAGAAGATACGACTATGCGTAGAATGCCGGGAACCATGCATATGATCCTTCAACGGTATGTAATTCCGGAAGGATGGGGTAACGGAACTGGAACGAGAGTGGGGCATAGATGGCGATGCAATCGATCGATATGGGCACGTGGTAGGAATTTTACCTCGAAATAGCAAGGGGGAACTCACGGGTCGAAAACAATGCGCGGGGGGAGTGTGTGTGTATGGTGGTAGGAGAAGGTGTGGCGTGGTGTGGTCCGTCCAACGCAGAGTATCCAAACGTAGACATCCGTAATCCAGACGGCTGTGGCACGAACAGCCTCGGTCCTATCCCCATCCCCATCCCCATATCCGCGCCTCCATCTACCTCACCCGGCGACATGAACTGCGGTGGCCAATTCGCCAACATGTATACTGGCCGCGGACATTGCCCCTGGAGGCCCTCCTGGCTGAGGCAACCCAGACGGGTACACGAACAACGGCTGCACGACATACGCGGGGGACAGGACCTGCGCTTGACTCCAGTGACTGTCCATAGGACGGCGAGCGAGACCCCGATCCGCTACCCATCCCCAGGTGGACAGGCTGGGAGAATAACAGATTGGCGTTCGAGCCGAGTAAAACGGGGACGGGACGACGGGCCGAACGTGTCCCGTCCCCGAGGGCTGTTGAATTAACCCACGTCCTCGAAGGAACCGCAAACAAATCAAGGTGTTTCGCGCGCAACTGATACCACGAAGCCCCCTTGTTTTTGGATATCGATCGACTGTACCATCGTGTCGTCGCTTCGCCAGGTATGTAAAGTCGGAGACGCCCAAGGAGGCGATGCAGGGGAGGTTGTTCAGGTCGCGGACGGATTCGGCGGGGGGTGGCCGGATGGGCGAGTCCATTTTTATAAAGTCGGGAGAGGGACGGGGTTCTGCGAGGATAGGAATGGACAGAGAAACAACAAGATATCTAGCGTCCGTATCTTCTGTACTAAATAGCGCGGTGAAATGTCCTCGAGTAATTGCACGACAATAGGACGATCAGAGGTAACATGCTTGTATTCATTGTGGGATAGAGGAACGAGCAACAGCGCGCCGAATGGCTGTCTGAGACGCGCGAAAAGCTGTAACGCTCTGGTAAGCTTGTCGAGATATGGGGCATGGTGTGAAGATGCGGCAGTATATGATGAGGGAGGGCACGGATCGGTAAACGGCACCATCCTCAAATGGAAGGGCAGTATCAAGAAGGCGCTGGAGTCACAGATATACGAACATCAGATTGTCCAACCTGAACAAGTCCTCCGTTGCCTTGATCTCGACCGTCCCGAAGACGGATGTCGTGGTGTGATAAATACGCTGGGGGGATCGTCACTTGGGATCAATGGACCATTCAATGGAAACATGATGCAAGACAAGTTCGAGTGGCGGCTGATGAGACATGGGGATGGGAGAACGACGACTCGATCGTAGAGAATCATGACCGAATCAACAGTATTCGAGGACGTCCGCAGTTCCGTCACCAACCCGCCCATCTCTCCATCTTCGACTGGCGACGGTGTTTGATCGCCTAGGTGCGTATTGATTATTTGCTGTCATGTAAATTAGGTTACACGTACCGCATTGGCATCCTGCAACGATCCATCTCGTGCTTTGCTTTGCTTGGTCAACAGCACTGCCGATAAGGGATCGAAGAACAGTGCTGTAGAGTAATGGGCAACAGCATCTTCATAGGACGCAGAGTCCATGGCGACATCTCCGTTCTTTTCTAATGCCTTCATACAGCGCGCTTTGAAGTCTGATGCTCAATGTCAGGGTATCAAGGGTAATGGGTAATTGCGGCTGTAACCACCGAGTTCCCATTTTTCTCGTTCATCGGGCACTCCTGCATCCTCTGGCAACTTACTCTGCATTTGTTGGAAACACTCGACCGCCTCCGCGAGGCGACCATCCCGCTCCAGAATGTCGCAAATGACGCGGTAGACGATAAACCTCGGAACCTTGAACTACACCGAAAGAGAGTCACCATCCATTTCCGCACCATCACGAAGGGCATACCGGGTTTGCAGCACTCGATGCTTCAAGCGCTGAGCCACGCTTCAATCTCATGTTCGCCCATTTGAACACTATAGCATTCGGGACTGTGGGGCTGAGCGACAGCGCGGTAGAGTAAGCCGCGATTGCTTCGTCCCGTTTATCGGCATTCGATGCCTCGTCTCCAACGCTCTCCAACGCCGTAATGCATCGGTGGGTAAACTCTGATGGAAGCGATTGGATACACTATCGTAACGCGTGACGTCGAAACTCACCGGTAAGCCAGTCGATGATAAACTTGTTGGCTCGGACATCCTCGTGTACGATATTCGCGAACTTAAGAAGACATTCCGCAGCACCTTGTATGCGATCATGGGCATAGAGGGATTCGCATTGATACATCTGTTCGAGTGCATGGTTGATACCATCGGCTTTGCGCTGAGCGTCGGCCAGTTGGATGCGGAGTACATTTGAGTTGTTGTCACGCGTGCAAAGATCGGTACGAAGAGAGTTGATGGTTTCGTTGAGGTCGCCCTTTTCCTGATCAGCTTCACGTTGAGATTCGGCTTGCTCTTGCATGGTTTTTTCAAGACGGCGTTGAGCGTCGGCCAGTTGGATGTGGAGTACACTTGAGCTGTTGTCGCGCGTGCAAAGATCGGTACGAAGAGAATGGATGGTTTCGTTGAGGTCATCCTTTGCCTGATTGGCTGCGTGTTGAGATTCGGCGAGCCTGTCGCGGAGTTCTTGGATGGTCTTTTCGAGACGCGCGATTTCACGATCTAGTAGATGTGATTCGAGGAAATACGCATCATGGTAGCGGCGGACATACTCGAGCTCTCCCCTTGAGCGCGTAGAGACTGTATGAAGGTATCTCTCTCCTGACGGGCTTGCTGAGACTCAGCAAGCTGGCTGCGCAGTTCCTGGATGGTTTGCTTGAGATTCGCTGTGCTTTCGTCTGATGGGCTTGATTATCAGAAGCTGGGGTCAGGGTGTAGATGAACGTACTTGAGCTGTCGTCAACTTCTTCTGCCGGCGCGTGCTGGATCCCTTGCATGCGGGGGGTCTGCAGCGGTGAATAGGGTGGTTTTCGATTGCAAGAATTCTAGTGCTGGTACACTTACATAGTGAGAAGGAAGGAGGCTACAGAGTGCCCGAAGGGTGATATTCTGGTCTCCACTGGTTACGAGATCGTAGTTTGACGATATAGCCATGGACAGGATGCTATGAGTGTGCTCGATGACAGTCCCAATTTGCTCGTGTGTCGTAGTATCCCACAACGAGATCAATGAGTCTCCGGAGGTTGCAACAAATCTGCCATTGCTTGCGAGGGCGATACATTTGGGATTGTTGGTGTTGTGAATGAGCCAATTCGACAGCGTGGTCTTGGCGGACACGTCGACGTGGTGGATGTAGCCATCGTGTGACAAGGCGAAGAGTTGGTTGCTATCACTGGCCCAGGCGAGGGACTGGTTTGACCACGAGTTGACTTTAACTGGGAACTCGATGAGGCGGTTGCCATTCCGACTGTCGTAGACACGAACGGAGCTGCAGTTTGCGGCAGTGGCGATGAGGCATCCGTCGGGTGAAAATTTTGTTGCCACCACCCAGTGGTCGTGCTCCAAGGGGCCAAGCAGTTTTTCTCCAGTCGACAGCGACCAGACGCAAGCAGTGAAGTCATCTGATCCAGTCGCGATTTTCGTCGAGTCTGGCGAGACGTCGACTGCACGCACCCAATCGTGGTGTGCTGTGAACTCGGTCACTTTCGAGTGAGTCTCTGCATTCCAGACCGTCACCAAGCCACCTCCTGTCCCACCAACGATCCGCTTTCCATCTCGTGACACTTCAATGTCGAGAACAAAACTCCCCGCATCCATTTCCGTCCCCACCTCCCGGCCATCCTCAATGCGCCAACGTCGAATCTTCCCTTTGTCGTCGCCGCTCACGACGTGCTTTCCATCAACGAGGAATGCGACCGAATATATGTCATCTCGACCATCGATTACGATCGTTTTTTCTTCCTGTCGGTGAACGATAGCGGAAGAGGAACTGACGTCCTGTGCTTACCGTTCCTTCGCCAGAAGGGCAGGTAGGAAAACATATTCGCCTAGGTGTCAAATCGATGGGATGAAGGTTGGTGGTCGTTCCCTGAGGCTGGTCATGTCGGCTGGTATACACGTGTCTTCTTATCCTTATCGAGTCAATTCACCCTCACAATCACCTCTTGTCACGCCCGAAATACACGTTTTACCCTCCCCTGCATAATCATACGAAATCCAAAAATAGTGCATCCGATAACCGTTCGCATTTGGCAAATCGACTCCAGGTATCTCCCATCTAACTGCGACACAGCTTCAAGTTCAGGAAAAAGGGTCCCTTGTAAGCTATCATTTCTGCAGCTTCGTCGATAACCACCTAAGCAACTTGATTGACGACCGTAAAAAAAGTACAGTCAGTATCAAAAAGGATATCCTCTTCTGGAACCAACTAATCGTTGCCCACCTCCCCGGGTCGTCTGTAGACCGTCAACGGCTGACTCGAACGAATTCCTCGATATGATATAACGACAATGTCGAGCATAAATTACTTAACGTAAATGTAAAGAAAAGAAAAGAAGATACGACTATGCGTAGAATGCCGCGAACCGTGCACATGATCGTCCAAGAGTATGTAATTCCGGAAGGATGGGGTAACGGAATTGGAACGAGGCGAGTGGGGTATAGATGGCGATGCAATCGATCGATAATATGGGCACGTGGTGGGTATTTTCCCTCGAAATAGCAAGGGGGAACTCACGGGTCGAAAACAAACGTGCGCGGGGGGAGTGTGTGCGTGTGTGTATGGTGGTAGGAGAAGGTGTGGTGTGGTGTGGTCCGTCCAACCCAGAATGTTCCTCATCCAAACGTGGGCGTCCGTAATCCAGACGGCTGCGGCACGAACAACCTCGGTCCTATCCCCATCCCCATCCCCATACCTCCGCCTCCATCCACCTGGCCCGATGACATGAACTGCGGCGGTGAATTCGCCAACATATACACCGGCCTCGGAAACTGTGCGTCTGGAGGCCCTCCTGGCTGAGGTAACCCAGACGGGTACACGAACAACGGCTGCGCGACATACGCGGGGGACAAGACCTGAGCTTGACTCCCGTGACTGTCTGTCGACGGCGGTCCTTCGTGGGATGGCGAGCGAGAGCCCGATCCGCCACCCGCTCCCTGGTGGACAGGCTGGGAAAACAACAGATTGGCGTTCGAGCCGAGTATAAACGGGGCTGGGACGACGGGCTGAACGTGTCCCGTCCCCGAGGGAGGTTGTTGCTGAATGGGGATTAACCCCGTCGTCGAAGGCCCTGCAAACAGATCGAGGTGTTTCGCGCGCGACTGGTACCACGACGCCCCCTTGTTTTTGGATATCGGCCGACTGTACCGTCGCGTCGTCGATTCGCCAGGTATGTAAATGTTGGAGACGCCCGACGAGGCGATCCAGGGGAGGCCGTTCAAATCGCGAATGAACTTGCCTGCGCGTACGATTTGAGAGCGGACGGATTCGGCGGGGGGTGGCCGGATGGGCGAGTCCATTTTCATGAAGTCGGCAGAGGGACGGGGTTCGGCGAGAATCGGCGAGGAAACGTGGATGGAGGCGTCAGCGAGGATGGGCGTGGACATGGCGTTTGGGACGTCGCCTTCGGGCTCGAACGGGGGACGACTGGAGATGGAGGTATTGTCTGAGCGGGAATGGGCACGTGGGGGATTTAGTGAGGGATGGAGTCGTTCGAACGAATGTTCGTGGACGGCGGAGAGCATGAGGCGTTCTCGTCGTCCGTCGCCAATACTGGCGTCGCTGTCTGAGGGGTTGACGTGCCGCGGGTGCGGCGATACTGAAGAAGCACGCGGGGGGGTCTCGAGCCGCTCTACCGTCGGTATATCGTCAGAGTTGGATGTGGCGATACCAGGCATGAAAGGACCAGCATAACGGGGCAACGCCATTCGGCTCGTCTCATACGCACTCGCAGCGGGCGCTCTGTCCGGCTTTGCATGATCCCTCAACCGGCTCTTGGACATGACTTTGGGAAGCCGACGCAAACCGCTGACGAAACCCCCCACGAAATTGTTCTTCTTCTCGCTCTTTCCATTCGCAGCCACCGGCATCACCTCACTAAACCCGTACCCGTGTCCGCCGTGCCCTTGATAATAGCCCTCGTCGCGATCATCGACGCTGACAGTCATGTACTCTGCATCCAATTCCAATTCCGATTCCGTGATCGTCGGGGCGGACTTTCGAAGGACGGGCGTGGGGGTGCGTGCCGGTTGGAATCCAGCGGGTGGGACATACCGAGGGGTCTGGGGTGTGTGCGTGTGCGTCGAGGGGAGTTGTGATTGGGGGGTGGAGATCCATGTGACGTCTCGTACACGGGGTGGGGCTTGACTGCTATGACGAGAATAACGGTCCCTAGGGATGGGCTCTGCGAAGAAATCTCGTCCGCCGCTGTGTGGGCGGGTGAAGCTGGTGTCAACGCGGATGGAGCCTATTTCTGGGTAGTCCGACATAAAGGTGAGCAGAGGTTCGATGTTACAGGGAAAAGGTCGTTTGTTTGTTAGCTTGGGCGACGAGGGAGAAGTGGGATACGAAAAAGAAAGTCAGCGCTGGTAGGAGACCGCAGCAGGCGTAAGCGGGATGGAACAGGCAATGGCCGTTGGCTCCAGCGCGAAATGGAATGGTGCGTACACGAGGCGGCACTGGAAAGGGGCCATTTGCGGAGCATGCGTGGAGGCCACGCGACAGAACAGGCGCGGCCGAATAAGCGACTGGGTTGGGCGTTGGCAATAGAAACTTTGGTGGACAAGATCTCGAACGAGACGAGATGGGTATGGTAGGAAACAAATTAGTACGCCTGTAAAGTGGCACTGACCCCGTGAATACTAGGAGTTAATTTGTTGCCGCCGACGTTTAGAAGACGAACGATAGCTGGTTTCCAGCAAGGTAACAAGTCGATGCCAGTGGTACTGGGGCGTTGAGAAACCGTTTTATTGGGCGAAAGTGGTAAATTTCGCAGGTTGGAGGGTGTGGTGAGTGATGGAGACGGGCAGTATTCGAGGCTGATGCGAGATCAAAATGACGTGAGATGAGCGCCCGGTAATGCAAGGCGGTCATTGGCTGCGGGGTTGACCGGGCATCGTGGGTGGTTGTACAGGGACCGAAGCCAGTGGCCTGGCCTCGATGCGATGCGCGCTGCGTACTACGAGCTTGCTCGCCATTGGACAACTACAGACTGACATAGACTCGGCGGCGTCCGAGACCGGAAAATCTGTCACCGGATCCCGCTTCGAGGTACGTCGCGATTCCGATTACTCAAAGTGCTCACTCCACGACGCGACCTCGACAACACGTCTTCCGGCAGCCTCTCTTTCGCGAAGGGTCGACCCACTGCGCCTTGTCATTTCCCGTTGCATGACACTGGTCCTGACCATGACCAACATAACATATCCATCGGTGAACCCTCTCCTCCGGTTCCTATCATCAAGCTTAGACCCTCGGACCCCTCGAGTCCGGTTCCATTCTCCTTTCTTGTATCGTTCCAGCTATGCACGCAGCGTCAACCAGGTTGGGTTAGAGGCGGAGGTTCAGAAATCAATGAACGCCAACGACTTTGGCAATTATTACTCGCCTGGTATGGTCATCACGAAGCGATGTTGACTTGAAGAAAGAGTACGCATATATAACAGGCTCGCACTGATGAGGTTCATCACCATTGAGCGAACAACTCATTCGAACAACTATGAACACGAACAACCCGAACGTCGGTCCTCAGGATCCGATTGATGCCCCTGTGTCTCCACCGAGCCCGCCCTTGCAGCGTGGCAAAGCCTGCCTCTCGTGTCGGTGCGTGTCGCGCTTGCATCTTCCGTCTCCTTACCACTCACACATCCCCCAGTCGCAGAAAGATGGTCAGTGCCAAGCATCCATCGATAGTCCTCGGTGACCGACTGATCACCCCCACAGAAATGTGACGGCGCCAGACCCGTCTGTACCCCTTGTCTCCGTGGTGAACGCGTCGAAGACTGTGAATATACCGACGGTCAGCGTCGTCCGCGCACGTTGACCTTGGAAGAGGATATTGCGCGATTGAGGGCACGAGTGCAGGAGCTAGAGAATCCGGCTGGGGTGGCACCTCCGGTCGAATTGCACGCGCCATATGCGAGTGCCCCCAGTCCTGGGATGACGAGATCGACATCTTACCCGCATGCCCAAGCACGCACCCCAGCACCAGGGTCTTACCAACACGCCGGGTCGATGGGTCAAGGCCCGTCTCATGGACCTCCCCGTGGTGTGTATATCGTCGCGCTTTCTGTATAATCTGTCATGACCCGATCGCTAGGTGGCGCAGCTGATCCGCGCCGGTTAGAATCAGAAGCCGACGCGCACGCCAGACGCGCGTGAGTGTTCCGCTTTCCCTCGATCATCGGACCTAGTCAGCTTATCGTCTGCGGTAGGTTATCTGTCATTTCCCCTTACACAGCCGAACTCGGCTTCTTCCTCAACTTGGATCGTCTTCGCGCCCGAGGAACACATGTCTTGCCTGCATTGCAAAGCGCGCTGACACTCTGGTCCGTTCATATCACATCCACATCCGGACCGAACCATGCGCAAGCCCTCGAACAGACCCAAACTCTCACTTCCAATCTACTCTCCCAAGCCCAAACCCAATTTGCTTCTGCCCTAACCACCGTCGATGCCGAACCCGACCCGGTCATCTTTCTCCATGTGATCCAGACGGCGGTATTGTTGGCGTATTATATGCAACTGACCGGCCAGATGATCGGGGCCAGTTATTACGAATGTGGGACGTGGGCGTTCGCGACGGTACTAAAGCTACATCAGAGCCCCCATCTGTCGGTAGGCGCTGGGGGATCGGCGCATGGTAACGCGAACGTGTGTGCATTTGGGTCTGCGTTTGCGGGGTCCGCGAACCTGGCACCAGCGTTGGATGGGATCGAGGCGGAGGAGAGGGTACGTGCGTTCTGGGCGGTATATGCACTCGGTCAGTGGTTCATCGCGGTGGGCCAAAGACCTTGCCAGCCGCTCGCGATAGTCGGAAACACGATGACGGTCCCATGGCCTGACTGTGGGCGCACGAACGGGGTCCGTCGGTTATCCGTTTTTCCTCCTTATGCACCTTCTGACGCGGTGCTGTCTCATAGGCGAAGAACGTGGTTCAGCATTTTCTCAACGATCCCAACCATGACTTTGTAAAGGATGGCCCTTTGGCAATGCATGCCAAGGCATCGGTGTTGCTCGGCGAAGCGGCAGCGGTCGCTGCGTTGTATGTAGCTGGTATGCTGCTTCCATCTGCTTCCGTCCCACTCAATCATTTTTAATGCGCACGCCAGATCATGCAGTCAGTCAATCGCCCGGGTTTAGAGCGCGTTTTGGAACCTTGGACGCGCTCCTTCATCGTTGTTTGAATGTGGCGATGACGATGGCAACGGGACGCCGGTCGCAGGCGCAGGCGCAGGCACTTGTGACGGTCCACCTCGTCGCGTTTGCACACATCACCCTCCATCGACCATTCATATCGATGTACAAGCCGTCCCAGAAGCGGTGCATAGAGGCGGCGTTTGGTGTCGTTCGGGTGCTGGACCGGATGAACGAGATGGGGGTCGCAGTGGGGAGTCAAAGTCCGATATATGCTGCACGTCTTTTTTTTTTTCCGCGCGCAAGTGAGGCAAGACTGATGGACGCTCTTTTGTAGATTGCTTGGACGGCATCGTGCCTCATGCTGCACGACGAAGTCCTCCGTTTCCGTGCACGACCTGACTCCGATCCGTCGCGTCGTCGCGAGCAAGGTGATATCGTGGCCGCGATCCGGAAGTTGGTGAGCTTGTTGAGTGCGTTATCGCAGGCTTGTCCGAGCCGATGTAAGTCCCCTATCAAATTCTTTCCCCTTGTCCTCGAGAGGATCGCTGCTAACGCCGTTTTGATTACAGTTTTCGCGATCAAGATCGAGGCGGTGTTATCCATCCTCGAATCCATCTCCGCCTAATGAAATGCCGTAGCCTCGATCAGTTTTTTTTGGAAAGTCTTTTATACAAACATAGAACAAGTACTAGGCCAAGGATGGATATATGGCTCAACCTGTATACTAGATGCATCCATCCCGGATTCAGACACACGTGCCCGCGCTATCCAACATGGCAAAGGGCGACGTTGCCTGGGGAGCTAACAGAGACCTGCAACGTCAGCGAGGCTGTCTCGAGCGTGTGCACGTGAGACATACAGGACGGCGAGAAACTGGGTTTGCGGAGGCTCTGGAGGCTGACTTTGGGGCCGCCCTCGCCCGTCTTGATGGTGATGGCGTTCGGGGACGGGACGAACGTTGACGCGTTCGAGTTGAGACCTGACCCCCTACTGATGCTCATCGCCCCCGCGGGGCTCCCGTTCCCGTTCCCGCTGGCGCCGCCGTTCGCGACACTGAGGACGCTCCCCGAGAGCGTCGAGAGCGTCGAGTGCGCAGTCGAGGGCCGCTGCTCGATGTCGTCCTCGACGTGGAGCGTATGCACGTACGGCGCGAGCTCTTTCCACGAGTCTTCGTCCACGAGGACGGGCGTCGGGTCGACCGTGCCGTCTTCGCGGAAGAAGAGGGCGGTGGTGACGTGGATGGGGTCGGCGAGGGAGAGCGAGCTTTTGATCAGCGAGATCACGGTCTGTGGGGGGGCGCACAGAGGGGATCGTCAAAACGTGACGTTGGTGCCACCAAAAAAAAAAAAGAGAGGGGGAGAGACGTACGCGGAGAGGAACGCGGGAGAGATGGTCCCTACCAAACGCCTTGGTCGTAGCGACGTGCGATGACGCAGAATACTTGACGAACACGGGCGAGGCGCGGGGGAGGGCAGATATGAGGCGGAGGGCTTCTAGGCATTGGCCGAGACCGGACGCGAGTTCGTTG
>JBBPRR010001028.1:0-13735 GCA_038093115.1 Hortiboletus flavorubellus | reverse complement strand
AATCATTGATTCACGCTTTCCATCAACCGTTTCTAGCCTCTGATGGAACTTCGTCGCATAACCTTCGCTTTGGATTCCTGGGCCCTAGGCCTCAGGCCCTTAATTGCATTTTTTTTCCAGCAGGCCCAGCCTGCGGGGAGATACCAAGACAGGCACTGCACCGCCGGGTCGCTATGCTACAGGGAGTTGTTCAGGGCATCAAGCACAGGGCGTCTAGCCTTCCTGGTGTGCCAAAGGTCTCACTTGGCACAGTGCCTTAGCACCCATGGGCCGCTGATGTCCAGTACGGTTGCTTTTAGCCTCCCCTGTCGATCAAACAGTCCATGTCAACTAGGTGCATTGACTGCATGGTGCCCCATGTTGTTTTCTGCAACTTTTGAAGCAATGGATTTTCAGTGTTGACTCTCTCAGAATTGAGACTCCTATGAACTACTCTTCAAAAGCTGGTGACCACCGACCAGTCTGCCAGTTAATCTGATGATTGACTGTTTCCTCAATCAATTAGTCACTACTGGTAATTGCTCTGGTCCACTCGGTGTTGGTTTTCAGACAATGGACCTGGACCTGCCCACTGCAGAGAGAGGAAGGCTTCTAGTTCACCTATCATAGAGCTTCCACTGGGCAACTTTATCGGCGTCTGCAACTCCAAGTTCATGGCCTGCCGATTCGCTTGATGACTGGCGGGTATGAAGGGTCGGAATTTAGAGGAGCTCACCCCAGTCCGTTGGACGCTCAAAGCACCATACTCACTCAGCTACATCTTTGTTCCTTGAACACTACGAAGCTCGTCCGCCTACGCTTTCTCTGCTCAGGGTGTCTTGACAAGGAATCCTACCTACAACCACCCTGACTTCTACCTGACAAATACTGCATGCTTTAACGGTGTCAATGGGCTCTGAGCAAAGTGCCGGGCTCTCAGAACAATCCCTGATTTCTCATTCACTCCAGGTGTCCCAGATCTCGTTTGGAACTCCGTTGAGGGTGGTGATTTCTCTGGCAGATACACTCACGCCACGGTCACGATGATCAAACAAACAACATCAACATCGTCGCGGTCGACCCTGCTTACTCGCACGTTCACCCCCTCTTTTGAAGCAACGAGCACGTTAACCGGAGCGACATCGTGATAAGTGGTGGTGACTCTGGGGGCGGCCTCGAACCCCGAGCGAGCATGCTACATGATAGGGGTTGTTGAGCACAGCCCGAAGTGTACGTTCATTAACGTTTCCTTTTTTTGGACTCATCAACTTATGTGACGTGTCGTGCATAAGTACCCCTGGAAGCAAGCACCGGCTACCCCTTTACATTTGTCCGGACCCATAGTATAGGTATTTGCCTCTATTGAATTTAGGTCCTGCACTTACACGGGGGCTTTATGATCTGTCAAAATGTTGATATGATTGCCCTGTCAGAACAAGTTTGATTGAATCTAGCTGCATCGCATCCGTACCTACGCATCTCTGCTAGGAGACCTACACAGGTCTCAACAACCAAGCGAGTTAGCCATCAAGTTCCAAGCCAATTTGAGCCACTTCTCATGTCCAGCTGCAGAGCGTTACAGGCGAACTCCATATACTCATTCCCCGCGGGCAGGGCACCCCGCCCAACGTCCTAGTCATGGTCGGGGTAGGACTTTCGTCACCATTACACCGCCAATTGCCCTGCGCCAGTCGAGCTATGGTACCACTGCCAACTGCCAAGGTAAGGGTAGTACCTGGCGGTCACGGTCAGAAACTCCCGGCGCGCAAGGGTATAAAAACGATGAAGCCAAAGGGACACACCTCAGCTCAAGTTCGCCGTTCTTCATTTAGCAAACCACACTCCAAGTCTTCTTTTCATCATGAAGGTTTTCTCATTCCTCGCTATCCTTTCTGCAGCTGTCTTGCCATGCCTCGCACAAGGCGGAACTGTGAAGGTCGTTTACGACGCTACCTATGACAATCCCTCTTGGCCACTCAGTGGCACCGCCTGTTCCAATGGCGCCAATGGGCTCCAATCAAAGTGGCCTACCTTGGGAGTGATCCCCAGATTTCCCAACGTAGGAGGCATCCCAGGACTCACCTGGAACTCCCCCCTGTGCGGCACTTGCTGGCAGCTGAAATACGTTGGCCCCAATGGCGCTACAAACACCATTAACATCGTCGCAGTTGACGCGGCTGGTACCTTCAATATCGCGAAGTCGGCATTCACCACTTGGGCGGGTAGCGCTGGTGTAGCAGCAGGCTTTGTGACTGCAACAGCGGTCCAGGTTCCAGGTTCCTCTTGCGGAATATGATACACTGAAACAAATGGTATGGAAACGAAGTGTCTCTGTCCCCATTAACAACACCGTCGCTTATGATGCTTTCTACGTTTACAGTAAATGACATGGATCACGTTCATGAATTCTGTGTAATAGGCGGACTTTCGTTTCTCGTGGTAGGGTTGAAGCACTGTTTAGTGGACGGCCAGAGTAGATTGGAAATACTTAAATCTAGCTGGGGTCGGTGGCAATTCAGTAGTACTTGACCGGATGGGGGTGGGTGCTTTCTGTATGCGAATCAACAAATTCAGTCGAGATATCCCTGGCGCGCCAAAGATCGACAACTGTCTCCAAGGAGAGGAAGCCTGAGAGGCTGGAAATCAAATTCTTCATCGCCGATTTCTACCGTGTGGACTAAGTGTAGGGCTTCTCAGCCTTTCATGGCTCTAATTCGCATGTACATTCGCACTTGGGCCCACCTAAACTTGATATGCCTACTAAGTCAACCCTCTTATAATGCATACCCCTTTGAACAGCACTGGCGGGGAAACATAGGCAATTAAGAGCTCGTACTGCAATCTACCCACTAAGGAGTATTTTTGGCCCCCACGTACGTGTTGGATGTCTCCGAAGGGGTATGCATCACGAGAGTGTTTCCCCCACCATTGTGGCACCTATCGTAGCGTGGCATTATCCGCCAATGATTCCACACGTTCAGCCACCGACAGTACTAGCAGGTGCACACTGTCGTGCGCGGGCAAGAACCTGCCTCTTTTCAAGGGGACTCGTAATCCCACCCCTACCTCGGCAAAACAAGAAGAGGGCCTGAAGGCCTGAGGATGTCGCGCTTGAGGCTGTCAGCCACGTCTAACATAGCCCTTTCATTTTTTTTTGGCCCGATAAAAAACAACTACCAGGATCGCGATCACCCACCTCGTCGTATTCCAGATACTCCGAAAACCCTTTCGTGGCGGAACTACTGCTCGCCGGCTCGTTGGCATTGGTTAAACCCTAACCCCTGCTACCGGAGACTTCACCGTCGTTTAACATTCTTTGAAGATTGCGCGTTGTATATACCCAGTGGAGCCTCATCCAAGTCATGCGCATTCATATCTTATGAGGTTGAATCCGAGAAGCGAGTCTAACCAATGGGCCCTAAGAGCAAGCAAGCAGGGGCGAGAACGACCGTGAGGGAGAGAGATGCCACCATGCCACACCAAATCGAATCTACGCACCTCAGCATCGAGCCACTCCGCCGGATGATATTTGACCGTTCGATACGCCCGCCCTTCTATCTCCAATCCCGTCTTCCTCGGATAACCTAACCGTCCGTACATCCGCATTTATCCACGCCCCGCAAACGTGGGAACCCGCGTTCGATGACGCTCAACACATCGGATTAGTATGTTGACAATGTCGATGTAACGCAAAAGGGGAGGCATACCCGTACGTGTGGTACTAGCACACCAGACCGACGAAAGGCAATGGGAAACAGAGGGGAAGTGAGGAAGGTAAAGCATATGGAAGGACGCACGCTCATGAAAGCCATCAAACCTCCGTCACCGCAGATAAACCGAGCGTATCGTCTGGCGCCCCACCAACGCCGGCGACAAATCTCTCGGACGTGGCGTGATCGAGTAGGAGGCGCGTCCCATGCCAAGGCGTCAAACCCACGACTCTAGAGTTTTGTTGACATCCTAGGTCGTGAAGACCAACAACGAACGTCGGACAGTGAATTCTTTCAAAGAGAGTCGCAACACGAGGAAAGCGGCGAGACACGCTCAAATGGTGCCCCCGGACGTACGGGAACACGTCAGCGTATCGCTCGAGGGGGAGCGGGAGGGTCAATCGACCACGCTGACGCAGAGAAGTTGCTAGGCGTCAGAGACGACCCAGACAATGTTGTAGATCATCCCGGAGGGCGGGTAGAATGGCAAATAGCCGGCACGAATAATCTATCACCATGTGCAAGGACGGGACAGCCGACGGTGGTCGGGCCGGGCGCCGACACAGGTCGGCAGGTGCGACGGACATACCAGATGGTGCCCAGGACGACCCAGACGATCCAGGTGGTGGTACGGCTGAAGAAGTTAGCTACAAACGAGACTCGTCAGCACCCAGAACGTCCCAGAACAGGAGAACGGAAGCCATGACAACTCACTTGAACCCAAACTACCAGAAGAACCCACGAGTCGAGCTCGAGGTGGAGAGAAGAGAAGACATGAGCTCTGCACAGAACGCATCCACTACATAGCATTTCCTGTCATTGAACAAATAGATACCAAGCGCGTTTCCAACTTGAACTAGACCATTTCATCCGAGTCGGAGGTCTGTCTGAAACTACATGGTGGTGCTGCACATGTTGCCGACAACGAAAATAAGGTTCAGTCATGGCTACATCCGATGGAAGAGTCAGAACACGCTCCAGAACTTTGGAGCGGGAGGGTGAAGAAACCTCGCCTGCAGGAGGCCAGGGCCAACCTGAGCCAAACGAGCCAGGCGGTGAAACGGTCATACCAGGTGGCGTACACAGCGACACAAAATCAATGACCGGGGGACAGGACTCCGGCCCGGGAGCGGCTAAATTTATATGTACCCTGAAAGGAAATCCGTCCACTGCCAGGCCTTCTTTCGCACTCTCTCGCTGCTCGCATCCACAGGACCAAGACCACATCAAACAAGCCTTCGCGAGTCCGCTTGTTTGCACTCCGTCTGTCATATCGAATGGTCCGAGCTGGGTGATGAGCCTCGTCCTGTGCGGTCGGATCTCCTGATGGCATCTTCACCGTCATCACCCTCCACGCCACCTCCATCATATTGAGATTCCCTTGAATTCACCCGGACATATCCAATGAAAGTTTCTAGGCCCCATGCCCGCAGAACTGCTGCGGCATAAGAGAGATCGAGAATGATGGCAAGCGGCTGGCACTGGCTGATGCTCTTGTGGTTGCCGTGCTGAGTAGGATCCGTTTCGAATGTCGTTAATGCCGTTCAACGGGCCCCGAGCCACAAGACCATATATTTCACGCCGGTGATTGAAGAGGCTTGACGTGTACACTTGATTGAAGGGTCATACTTTGCTACGAATTGATGTAAGATCCATGAAACCCACGCTGTCTCCCTTTGAATGGGATAAAATAGCAAGCATCGCAATAGTAGGCGAATTCGCCACTAAACACATTTACAGGTCCCGTCACGCTCGATCAGTGTTTGTCTGAAATCCGCCCTCCTAGTTTGCTCCTAGTCGAGACATGATCCGATATGCTCGGCTCGGACGTTCTGATATCGATTGCATCAACATCTGCGAAGCGATCGAGGTTCGCCTGAAAAGGTCAGCAATCGTGTTAAGAAGGATCTTGGCCGCCTTAGTGTATGGGTGTCTAGCTTGCCGTCTGATATAAGAACGAGCCTCTATCTTCGCTGTGTAGTCAAGCTCTGAGCCGTCCATGAACAACGTAGATGGCGAACCCGAGGAACCTCAGCCGCTTCGGAGGTGTGATAGTAAAGGTTGTACTACATCAAGCAAGCGAGAGGACTCAATGCGACTTTGCTGCTATCGTTGAAACACAGCAATAGTTCAACTTTGCCCAGTTGGACATGACTAATTCCAGCCCGAGGCTATTCCACCAGGCTGGAGTAGTCGAGGCGATCGTTACTAATACGGGTCTCTAGGTCTCGTATTGCATACCCCTTAAGATGGCCCATCTGGAGGCCAAACCATCATCTCAGCGGGGGCATGATATGTGATATCTTACAGGAAACATAAGGTCATACGACAATCTATCCAGAGAGTTTCTGAACTCACGTGTTAACTTGGATGTCTCCGAAGGGGTATGTACTACTATGCGTCATAAAGTTTGACTTCGTGACTTACAGACTAGCATCACGGCAAGGCTTGGGCGAGTTTTTACAAATGGAGAACACACTTTGGTACCCTTTACGTTCTGCTTATCAGACGAATTCGTGTCATGAAGGCTCCTCTCGGTGTAGTCCGCATTATCGGCGAGTGTGTGGCTGTAACTTCTGGCCAAGGAGTTCTTTTGAGCGACCATGATAATCGCCCCGCCGATAAGGAGAAGGTTGCGCAACGGCACCAGTGACAAGCATGCGGTCGACAATCCGCGCCATTGTGACCAAAATAATATTGATAGGGCGGTCAGCGCGAGAGAGATAGCCAAGAAATCCAAGGCGTCCGAAGAAGCTCTCGTGGCTTGTAAGATCCGACTATTAATTTAGGTTCCATAGTTGGGATGACCGCTCATAAGTGCGGACATTGCGCCCGGCGAGCGCACACCTTGAGGATGCCGTCCAGCCTCAAACACTTTGATGCTCATTTAAAAGGACGTGGGAGTGAGCACTGGCATCGCGCCGTAGGAAACGCAGAAGAGAAGCTTCTCCGCCGAAATGGTTGAGCCGTGCGGTTGGCTAGCTATATTATAAGGAACACCGTTAATCGTCATACTCTCACCGTCGCAGCGCAGCTGATTGAGCGGCGTGCCTGGCAGTGAGACCGTCCCAACAGCGATATTCATAATAGATCAGATCTGTTCGGAACAGTGAGCATCCAGTATGAGTGTCCATGCGGTGACGCGAAAGGAGAACCAAATGAATATGTCAGGTCGGCGGCCAGAACGCATCCATATATGACATCACGCTCAGACATGGCAATTTGACAGTACTGGATAGGCACCAGGTCTGGCCTGTAGCACATGGTACAGACACACTTCGCTGTGGCCTGGTGACCGGCCCGAGAATGAGGTCAAACAATCGAATAACCTCAGACGGGCTGCTCACCAGAACTACACCAAAAAAATCATATTTCGCTCATTCGAGGAGGTATGCTTAGTTAACTGCAAAAATGGACCTGCTACATATTGCGTCGCGAGTAGCGTAACTTGAACATATATGGTCGAGGAATCAACTTCTTGCAAGTTGTTGGTCTTAT
Source organism: Hortiboletus flavorubellus (assembly GCA_038093115.1). Lineage (NCBI taxonomy): Eukaryota > Fungi > Basidiomycota > Agaricomycetes > Boletales > Boletaceae > Hortiboletus > Hortiboletus flavorubellus. The sequence goes on along the minus strand of JBBPRR010001028.1, from coordinate 6,548 downwards.
CCCCGACTTGTGTGAAACATTTGATTCACAGAAACCGGATTGATTGATTGATTGATATACATAGAATGCGTGTCCCTGGTATTTGGCAATCCGAACACCCTCCATGTGCGATACCCCACCTGCGCGGTAGCGAATACAACAACATAGCTTTAGAACGGCCATCACTGGGGTCTGGACCACGTACAGCTGTTGATGATTTGATTTCAGGGCGACAGCCTTTCAATCGTCCAGCGAGGTGCTTCATCGGGAGATCCGTCGGCGCGCAGGTATCGGACTCGATCGTGAAGACGGGATGGCTTCCCAAGCCAAAACTCCATTTCACTGAGGGAGGTCAACACCAGATTTGCTCATCGGGGGGTTATGTCATTACCTTGGAAGAACCCTCCAACCACCCCAAAAATCAGGGAGAGGAATCTTTCCCTCTGCGCTTCCGTCGACTCCGTGGAGCTTTCGGAGTTTCTCGAGTCTTTCCTGCAAGTCGTTTTCCCCGATGACAGTGCTTTGCTTGCTCGCCAGTGCGCCGAGCTGACTATCAATGGGGCGGCTTTGGAAGTACTCTTCGCTCTCTTCCTTGCTTAATTTCTCTACTTTGCCAACAATCCTGACCTGTCTCGATATCTCTCTCCAGAAAAAGAGTAATGCAGCATTAGGGTTCTGATCGAGCTCTTGAGACTTGCGGGAAGTATAATTAGTGTAAAACACAAAGCCTCGTTTGTCTAATTGTTTAAAGAGCACCATACGCGAGGAGGGTATTCCGGATGGCGTGGCGGTGGACAACGACACGGATTCAGGTTCACGGACACCAGCATTGCGGGCGTCATTGAACCAGATGTGGAACTGTTCCAGGGGAGATGGATGGATATTGTGTGGGGAAATATGTTCTGGGGTGTTATACTGAAGGTGGGAACGAACTTGGATGGTGTCTTTTGTCTCCGCGACGTCTATGATAGACATGTCTAGGGATGGAGTCGAATTGAATGATAGATCACGCGCACGCCTGAGGAAAAGGGAAAGCGACTGCGATGGAGACCTATTCGGAATTACTTTAGTTGCCTTCGGGTAGATCATGCCAACTAGTCCAAGTGTAGTTGATGATTCGCACCCATCGGAGTCCAAATTTTTCCGTCATGTCTTTCCTATGGTCGACTGATAGGCGGCTTCGTCATGTTAGCAAGATCACAATTGGGTACTGTTTCTGGTACTCCCGCAGTTTTCCCTATCGCACGCTGGCTGGGTTGGGTGACATAGCTAAGGCACGCATTGGGTTCCTGCCGCATTACTACCTCGGATGTGTTTCACGGGGACGACAAAGCTTCAACCCTACCAATTAATGCATGCTCCTGTTCAGGACACAATGTCAAGGGGTAGCCACTTTTTCCCGCTACCAGGAACCACAGACGTGGAATTGGATCGATAGGTCATATCTATCGAAATGAAGGAGCACTCATTCATAACGGCGACAGACGGACAGACTGCGCTGATCGAGTGATGATGGTTGGGTCGGTAGCATGGGTGTGAAATATTCAAAAAGCGAGGGACGGTCGTCCGACAGGTTTGTTAAAGTTGGATGGGTGACCAAAATAGTGTCACTGGTTGCGGACTCAGATTAGTAATTCGTTGCCATCTTGTGAGTACACGATGGGCGTCTAGAGAACATCGAGCGCAAATAACTTCATTTCGCCAAAGTGCCTGCTGTTCATGGGGTAAAGGCAGGTAGAGCGGAGAACTGGTTAAGGTTTGCCGGGTTCTTGCTGCGATAGGAAGCTGATAAGGACTCGTCGGACCGTGTGGTTATGCGAGTGGTTGTGCCTGCCCTATACGGTATCCCCCAAGTCGACGTGCACTCGACGTCCGAGCAGAGTTTCCCGGCATGGCGTCGGCAGGTTGTCTTCTGTTCTCGGAGTTTGGAGCGGTATCCGAAATCGAGAGTGGCGCATTTACGGCACGTGGTTTGTCGCATCACGTCACTCACGGCACGAGCCGAGCAACGATCTGAGATGCGAGTACCCGAGTCTGATCCAACGCTGCTTGATTTCGTACTTTTAGCCAGCTTTCTTCCTTCCATCTCCACCCCCTCCCTCCCCGCCTCCTCCGCGTCCGATGCATTCCATATCCGATCTCACAACGTTCTGCAGGAAAACATCTGGCGATGTCCCTGCAAAGCTCGTCGTAAGTCCTTCTCATCTCCCCTTCTCCCTCTCTAGACCCACTTCACAGGGTGCATCCACCACCGTCGTCGGTTCGAAAATGTATCTATTTGTGAGCCGCGAATCACATCTCCCCCGTTCCCCCTCCTGATCATTCCTCAGGGTGGCCGTCTGGTCACGGAACGACGCATGGTCTCAGACCTCTATATTTTTGATCTCGAGACATTGACTTGGGAAAAAACGACGCCCTTTCCCGAGGACGATGTTCCCGAGCCCCGTTACTTCCACAGCGCAGAAACATGCAGGTCGCCCTCGCTTCCTCTTGCTTTCCCTACTCATCTCTCGTTCTCAGGGAACAACCAGCTCATTATTTTCGGGGGAATGGCTAACACTCCGAATTCCCCCAACACAGAGGATCTCTGCGTTTTGAATGACATTCGGTTTCTTGACTTGACGACGATGCGCTGGCTTCCCGCCTCGTCTACCAATGTACTATCTCCAGACACGCCTGTTGACGCACTTGTTCCGAAGCCTCGATACGCACATCTTTCCTCTGTGACAGCCGACAGGCTCTTCATCATTGGTGGTCAAGATCTATCCAACGTGTGGTTGGATGATGTCTATGTTTACGATCTCCTGGGAAAAGCTTGGGTCCAACGGAGGAACTTTCCCCATCATTGTGGCACCTACCGTAGCGTGGCAGTATCCGCCAATCTACGCGTTCGGCTACCTCGGGAGGAATCACGCCCCACCGACAATGCTGCTATTTTAGGCTCTCCGGGGACTCGTTTCCGTTCAGACAGGTCCTCGCCGTCTTCTCAAGAATTTACGCCAACCGAGTCCCTCGTCCATCTTCCGTATTCCGCTTCCCCAACTGACGACTTTCCAAATGACATTTATCTCTACAGCAATTACAATGTACGCTCTTGGCTTATCACTGTGATCCTTCGCTCACAACATGCTTCAAGTTCACGGACGTCAAGCGCGAACTCGAAGTTTTCTCTCCATTACCTGACACTGACTTCACAATTACCGACCGTTCCACAGCAATGACTGGAACATCCTTTCCTCCTGGTCTTCGATTTCCGTCGGGCGCAATCTTGGGCACTCACTTCCTCGTCGCTGGCACCTACCTCGCTCACACATACCAATCTTACTCGATTTGGGCACTCGACCTGCTCACGATGACTTGGTCACGGATTGATCCAGGGAATGCTGTTGCTTCTGGGTCGTGGTTCCGAGCATGCCTCTGGACGGAAGCCAATAAATTCGTCGTATTCGGAGATCGCAATGGAAATCTGGTGGAGGATTATAATCGCCGGCTGCTCAGCTGGAATCATGTCGCAGTGATTGATCTGGAGTCGTTCGGAATTTATCAGCCGCCCTTACTTCGGCTTGATGTCCCTATGCAAGAATTTGGTTTGTCTGCGCTGGAGGAAGGGGTTTTGGCGGATTTCGAGGTTGTTTGTGATGATGGGCGCAAGATCAAATGCTCCAGAAAGATTTTGGAGGATAGGTGGCCGTGGTTCAAGGATCAACGAATAAAATTTCTGGAGCGTGCCAATCATGCTGTCGAGATTTTACCTTCCTCTTCCATGGATGTCGGTCTTCCCGACCTTCCCGGAGCGCCAGACTCATCGGAGCCTCGACCAGATCCGCGGTTAACGCCGCGCGCCTTCCATCTCTCGGAACCATATCCAATTACTCTGGCGTTATTGCAATACTTTTACTCGCTCGCACTCATCACTCCTCTTCAACACGCCCCTGCGGTCCTAAGTCAACTGTTGATTCTCTCCAATACATATCAGATCACACACCTAGAAGCCTTAGTGAAGCATGCGATGCACCGGGCTCTATCCAATTCGACTTCTGTCGGAGTTTACGAAGTAGCGACTCTCTGTAGTTGTCGAAGTCTTCAAATCCGGTACGTTTCTTTAATGTTTGGACGTGTTGGCAATTTAATCATTTGCATTGGGGTTGTAGTGCTCTGAAGACTGTTATGGTAAGGTTTTCGTTGCGGATTGCAGTGTAGTGGCGCGTAGAGCTCATTGCACCCCACAACTATCCAGTCATATAGCCAGAAAAGGACTGGCCGTTCTCGCGCGGATAGCAGAGGTGGCAGCGGGGGTAATCGTAATCTTGACCCAGGCGATAGCGACCACCAAGGGCGGGGTTCAGACGAGACCTTAGGATCGTCAGCTCGTGCCCGAGGCGCCTCCGACCCCAGGCTGCCGGCCGTCGATCAACAAAACTCTGCGACCAACAGGGGTCACGTTGCAAAACTCAGTAAGTAGGATACACGTCTATGTCAAGGTGTGGGTCAATCAGCAGAATTCTAATCTTGCGGTTGCACGTCATGTAGCCGTTCCCATTCGTGATGGAGGCTCGCATCAATTTCCGGCTACCACATCAGCTTCTAGCTCTCAAGTAGATGAACATCCGCACAAGGCAACCCTTTCGGAGAGCACCTTGACGACACCACGCGGCTGGACGATGTCAAATCACAACAGGACATTCAGTACCGTCTCTGCATACACGGACTCCGAACTCCGTGCCGTTGCGGAACTGCTCTCTCCAGCGGTCTCTCATACCCGCAGCCTTGCTGAAGAGCAAGAAGCTACTGGAGTTGCGTTGGATGATGATCTTGATAATTACCTCGATGCTAGCGTTAGGCCCTGCCATCAGCGCCGAGGGAAGGCTTCTACCACACCACACCTTTTTCTGGAATGCGAGGAGCCTCTCTCCCCTCCACATCCCTCATACTCTCCTGCTAGCTGCACGTTTACTTCATCTGAGTCAGAATCCGAATTATTTCCTGAAGATACCCGCTGGCATCCACACACTCCTTCACATTCCGCCTTCCCCGCCTTTCACCTTCCATGTCGCGTTCGGACACGTAAACAATCTAGTGCCGACGTGAGTACAAGCGATTCCGATACTCCGTCACTTTCCTCTTCGACTACCTCTGCCAGTTCATCACAGTCACGATCATATTCTCCCCCGAGAAGCCCAGCCACTCTGAAAACCTCCGTCGACCACATTTCATCGTCACACACCCTCGCCATTATCGAAGAGTGGTCCGTGGAAGGTGGGGTGCCTTTCGGCCGGCGTCTCTCACAAAGTTCTGGGAGTATTATCTTCGCACCCATGGAGTTTCCTTCGGGACAGGGCGGACTCGGGCAATCTTCGCAGACTATGGAAATCAGGACGAAGAACCGGAACATCGAGAACCTCCGTGTTAATGTGCCACCCCTCACTGTCCCCTTCCCCATCCTAAGCGATTCACCACCATCCACTATCGATTGTAGCCCATCTGTGGCCACGAGCCGGACCGTGCAGCACGGTTCGCGTCCAGGTTTGAGATCGCTGACGCGTATTATTTCTCCCGTGTCTAAAACCTCCAAATCTTTTGAATTCGGATCGGAGGCATCGTCGACGTCGCCGACCGTGAGCACCACCATGTCAAAGTCCTCAAAGGACGACGCAAAGGAGGAGAAGACGCGGAAAGCAGAAGCGAAAAGAATGAAGAAGGCCGAACAAAAGGCCAAGGTCGAGCGGCTGGCTGAAGAGCTCAAGGAGCGTAAGCGACGCCAAGCTCTTGCCCAGGATAAGCAGGATAGGGGTTCTGTTCATTCGAACCGGTCCGGACGTGGTCGTCGGCATTACGATCACATCGCCATGTACGACGGACTTGGAAACGCGATGTAGGGACTTTTCATGTACTTTCTTTTCTGTGTTGCCCGATCTACGTCATTCATTTATAGATATTTTTCTTCGTAAATATTTCCTGGAGCTCCTTGGACATGCTTTGGCATTCGTTAACAAAGGAACCTATTATTAATGTAGAGTTTACATGTACCACGTTAGCCATATATTGGATTTGGACAGCATAATTGATGCGTCGTACAAACATGAGGGATAACAATGGAATGTAAAAAAGAACGATGTAATATCAGAAAAATGTCGTTCCAGGGGATAATCTTCGTTTAGATCATCCCTGTGATAATGATGCATTCGATCTATCGTCAGCACCGCTACCAACCTCTAGAGACGTGTCCACCTCAGCACCAGACAAAGTCTGAGCAGCCTCCTCAGCATTGTGGGGACCCCTGACTGGATCAGGTTCATTGTGTCGCCTTTCTGTCTGGTGGGGCATTTCCCTCTCAGGAAGATCAGCAGATGAACCGGATATTTGTCCCGATCGGGTTGCTGAAGTCGAGACCAGATGATTGTCTGTCAAGACACAACACATTTGTCAGATCATTCGAGTTATGGAGAGCGACGACGGACGACAACTCACATTCCTTGGCATGCGCTGGAATGGAGGAGTGTCAGACGCCATTTTCAAGGGCCCGAAATGTCGCTCAAATTGAACGTGACGTACCAAGGTCTTTCTGTCGA
>JBBPRR010001027.1:0-13742 GCA_038093115.1 Hortiboletus flavorubellus | reverse complement strand
ACTTTTCAGTGTCCCATAAGGAAATTGAGAATAATAACATATATGGATGCCATAATATTTACGATAAGATTATCTTCTCCAATAGCATACTCTGCCGTCACAAAATATTATGTGGTGAGTGTTCACTTAACATTAACTAATATGAAATACTTTTCCGAACAGTAGGAAATATGGTTTTGGGTCACTACATAAGGAATACAGAAAATTATATATTTTAATAGTCCCAAAAGTCGTAGGGCGATGGTGTGGGCGTGGTTCAGGCATGTAGTGGGCACCAATTGGCCATTAGGTGTCCAGAGTGCCATCAGCCGTCCATACTTGGCATTGCAGGTTGACATGCTCAATATGACTGCAATACTGGTTGATGCATCGTTTGACTACCTTTGAGTGACTATCCTCACAGGACATTGATTATTCACATGAAGCAAATTTCATCGCCCAGGGTAGTGTAAATACAGATGCTACTACATGATCGGTTCTTAGTTCAGTCCATCTAGTCCTGCAAACGGGAATTAGTAGATTAAAGCATAGGTAATGTTGAATAACACACCTTCATCAATGTCAAAGCAACTACATGATCCTTGGAGAAGCACCACCAAATGAAGTGCGATACAACTGCCGCCGGAGTAAGTATCTCGAGATTGGAGTCTAGTTTTTTAGAGTACAAACGAGCCAGAAAGTAAGGGTAATGTTGGAAAGGGTCGACAGCGTTGGAGTCTGCAGGGAGCTGGCGCTAAATAGCAAATCAGATTTGACCGTTCTCTTCAAAGATATACTTGATAGAGCCAGGGGTCAGAGTACTGCTGCTTGAGGGATAGAACATCACCAGGCTGTTGCCCGTGTGAGTGGAACGCCGACTGAAGATGGTCCCACTGAATTGGTAACGAGCATGGAAAGTGGCACGCTTATGGGAGATATAAGGAACAAGATCATGGGGTACGGGCTGCTGCTGCTGCTTGTCAGGCTTGTTTGACAATGCTAGCTCATGGTCACCATTGACGTGCTTGCTGAACAAAGCTAGGCATTCCCTGATAGCAGGTGGGCAGTCAGATCATGCAAGCCAGCCGCAAAGTCTGGCTCCTTGGATAAAAGACTGTAAGATCGTCTCTTCAAGTTCGCCTGATGGATCGTCAGCACTTGAGTCAAGGTGTACGCTTTATCAACAAACCGAATTTATGATTAGTCGGCAGGCATTGCAATTGACCGATGAGACGCTCAAATGGGAAACACCACCAAGAGCGGACAGGTCCAAAAAGCTTGAGGTAGTCGTAAATATGGCAGGCCATATGCGCGTTTGGGCATAATGGCGCATCTGGTAAAGTCTGCTTCAAATCAGCTAACCATAATAAAATAAAAATAAAAATAAAAGCAAAATATATATATATATATATAAAGATACAAGTTTGATAAGCTGTCATCCGAGATACTATCATTACCCGATAGCAAGCGATCTGAATTGCAGAGACAAGATGCATGGTGTGGTCGAGGACGTGATGCAAGTGATCTGCCACCTCCTTCGATGGATGCACTGACCCCTTACCCCATGTGCTGATGAGTGCCAGCGGGAGGAATATCGTTGTCATTGTTCGCCATTCATCAGCCTTCAGAGTGCCTGCTCGTGCCTCACCAAAGTTATGAGGGACCGACCTCAACCAAGAAGGCGTATCTGCTTCTTTAATAACCTGTCAGATACAAAGCATTACAGGCGGAGTGGATATCTGGCACTGGTGAGGGGCCATCATCAGTTTTGTCTTCCGCTAAATAGATATTAGAGACTGTCAGAACCAATGAAGAATCTCCCCACCCATTCAATGAGCGCATTGATCCAATGAGCCTTGTACACCTTCCCTGTCCTGTTTGAAGGACATAGATCGAGCCCTGTCATAACAAATTTCAGAGCGTTGATGTTCTTGGCAGTTAACTTGCGCTCTAAGGAATCAAGGTGTTGCTGAATACATGGGCTTTCCTTGCCATCTATTGAGGTATCCACAGCGCTGACAAGCAGAGAATGAATACTCTTGACCTGTTTCTGGGTTTTCTCGTTGAGTAATTCCGCGCCCTCCAATGCATTGACGCAATGAAAATTTTCAGTGAACGCAGGGCGCAAGTGTGATTCAGACTGCACTTTTGCTGTGATAGTTGTGGTAAGCCCTAGATTTTCACGAAAATGGCATTGAGCCAGCCCCTCAAGCAAACAGTGCATGGAATCAACAACCAACTGTCGGGCTGGGTCCCACTACGGAAAACGCCAAAGTGATGACCACCGAACGCCATGTTTAATGAATAACTTCTACCGCTTGGTAGAGGAAGCATCCCTGTAAGCTTCGGCATAAGATCGCAACACATCTTTGTCCCGAAATCCCAAAGAGTGAACATCTGTCCTGCCAAGGGTTGACAAGTGAAAGCAGTGGCAAGCACTGCAATAGAAATGACTAGTGGCGGCAGCGAACTGGGCCATTTTCCTCGCCGCTGGAAGATCACAGATGACGCACACAATAGTAGACCGTGTAATACGAGGCTGAGCAGAGATAGCCGTGCGAGAAAAACCAACACCCCTGTCCCAACTCTCCATCATGTCATTAACCAAGGGATCCAAAAAGAAATTGAGTTGGTCGCCAGAGGGTTCATGTGGACCGGGAATAATTCCTGCGAGGTACATGTTCTCTGGTTTGTAACGAATATCCATAGGCAAGTTTAGGCAGGTGCAAAAGATGATGTCGCATGATGTTGTTGCGGTGCATTGGCGGTTTCCCTCTATGTTGAAAAAATCTACGTTCAAGGAAAACAGGAAATGACCTTCTTCGCCCCGATCAATGAATAACTGCCGACCACAGGGCCCGGTGAACATGCGTAGAAACTCTGTGTCCCACACGTCTTTGACGGCAGCTGGCGCTGGTTCGTTGGCACTTTTAGCAAGATCATCACATTGTTGGTCCATGATAACCTCTAATTCTGGTTTCACCAACAACCCAGCCAAGTAGTCGTGAAAGTGATGATAGACAAAAGATTTGATGGGGATTTTACAGCCATCATTTGGGTCGCGCACGAGGACGGTATCGCAAGGAGTACTCTCTGGGTGGGGCCTATTGGTGCAATGAAGGGAGTAGGTAGGATTGGAGCCTGCTACACAGGAAGGTTTGTAAATGCAGCTGTATTCAGGACAGACAGCATATGTGGTGGTGTGGCCTTCCAGATTGAATCGAGACAAAGCAGTTTTCACGGTCTGCGGAATTTGTGAGAGGGTGCGATCCTGAATGGTCTCAGCTTTCGAACTGAGCAGGTTGAATGTCATGTTGAGTATAAGCGTCATGATGCCGAGGAAAAAGTTTCCACATCCATGGCTGACATCTAACAAGGTCACGCTCACGACGGCGAGAAAAAGTGAAGCCTGTGCAACTGGATCATAGTGATTGATGGGTTGGTCGAAATGATGAGCTAGTAGAGTGTGATTGGTGCAAATTCAGATTGTTGATGGAAACAATGGCACTCACAAGAGTCATATTCCAATGGACCTCCTGGTTGGATCTCTTCACTAAGACGCCTCTCTAGTGAATCACATGACTCGTAGAGTCGTTCCTTCTGTATAGCGACCGAAGTGACTTGCCATCTGATGTTGGTTAAGGCTTTCCGAACAGCTATCAGCTTGGAGCAGAGACATTTGGTGTTTGAAGGGGCAGATGTGAGCAATTGCTGACTGATACGCTGTATTTGAAGCTCGATTTGGTCCAGTACTCGATGGGCAACCACCGTACAGTGATTCTTCTTGTGTTGTTCTGATTTTCCAGTGGACCTGCTTTAGTTTCAATAACTAAACGACTTTCCAAAACAAAGGTATCATTACCATTCTTCAGATATCTTGGAAGGTTCAGAGAAGGGGGTGTTACTTTCAGTGGACGGGCAACCTTCTGGTACAGTTGAGATGCAATCCGGGTCACATATGCTATTGGGAGGAATTAGTTACCACCAAGTCGGGTTTACAAGCAAAGTGGATATACATGTTTCCCAGTATCATTTGATTGACAGCGTTAGCAAGGTCATTGACATCGGGTAGTGGGAAGTCATCAGGCCTATTAGTAGCTTGGAATTCTTGACGAGAGGCCCACAATTTTCTGGGCTGCGAGTCTAAGTCGGGACCACTGTCATTGAGCGCGGTGGAAAAGACAGATGCAGCCAAGACGTCCAGGTCGGGCTACGAAGGGACTATCAAACTGGGACATCCAACTGAGGCAAGGGTCTTACCTCAGGCTGAGGGTTTGATATGGGGCTACCCTCGGTGATTGCATGACGGGCGAGGTGCATAACGGCCACTCTGCGGAGGTCATTCTGAGGTTGTTGAAGTACCACATTGCGAAGATGAACATGCTTGAATCGTTGTCACTGGAGCTGGCCTGCAAGATTCCTAACAAATCCATCTTTATCAACGTCACAACAAGTTGAGCAGCTACGGCGGTAATACTGATCACGGGCAGGCATGATACCGGGGTGGGTGAGGCGGGGTCAAATCATGACTGCTTTTAGAGTAAAAGGTACAACAAATACTACTCAGTAAGAAAAGACAATGAACATTGTCAATACAACGCATCGCTCGTGACACTTGGCAGGACATCTATTACCATAAACAATAACAAAGTCCAGTCAGTGTTGGCGTCATGAACGAACATCCCTTACAGTAATACTTGGACAAGAGCAACAACTTTGTTTGCTCAGATGAGCCCTTCATCGTTACGGCGTCTCTGGTTTTCAACAAAGAATGTACTATGAATGTACTACAATGTTAGCGTCCTCAATGCAACTACCTTGTAGCATCGTCGTTGCTGGTGGTGGTTGTGAATAAAGAAAGGAAAGCTTACTTAATGCAGAGAGCGGGTTGATATTGTGAATCGAACTCAGTCCGGGCGATGCCATTGAGGTCTCGGTGGGAGTGGGATCATGTGTCAGTAGTCACGTGTTACTAAACTTGGTTCACAATATCTACCCGCCATTTTCACACGATTAGGCTTTCCACTCCTTTGTCGTTGCCCATACTCTTTCTCGCCACCTCTGCCCTCAATCCAACCTCAATCCCGCTGTCCCAGGTCACTCAGCTCCCTTCCCCATATGCCTGAATCTTGTCTGGGCAAATCCTCATAGGTGAGCAAACAACGTGAATGGCCTCTGCTATTCTATTGTACTTCTTCCTCCTAGATTCGCAGCATAGCCCTGATGCTGGATATGGCGGGTAGACATGCAGGGGGTGGCGAGGGGAATGACGCCGAGATGCTGCAAGGTAACAGCAAGACATATTAAATGTACACCCTCGCTCTCGCATGCCTCCCTGTTGCACATGATGTTGGGGATATGGGTGACGCTAGGACGTTGAAGATATATCAGAGATAAGAGGCAGCAGTCATGTAGATCCCCCGGATTGTACAAGAATGAGAACATATCCCATTCATACAAACAATTACAATCCACAAATTCGTACAAAATTCCCATTAGAAACCATTCTGCCTCCAGACCTCTACTTGCTGACCTCCCAATGAAGTGAAAGCTGAGAAAATGCACTGGAGTTCTTCATCAGTCCAAGTGCTACTAGTGTGTAGCTCGATTCTTTCTACCTGCGGAAACACACTCAGCCATGGTGCGCAGTGTAGTTAAAATGTGGTGTTCAAGAGTGCATTGATTGGGGGAATGTGATCGACCTACAAGCACTTTGGGGTTGTCGCCCTGAGGTGGCCATGCTTTCAACACGACTTTTCTTGCGGAGCAAGCCTGGACACTGTCACTCTCTGAATATGAATATGCTGAAAGATCTCCAACATTGTCAGAAATGTTGACCTGCAATTCATGAAGGTCTCCGAGATGCTCTGTGCAATCTAGGACAGTGGAACAAAGATGTCGCTTGTCGCGTAAATGATTCAACTGAACAACAAGCTTCTGGAATGGGAATGAGATGTCAATGAGATGCATCAATCCAATGATGACAGCCGCTGAAGCATCTAGAGATGATAAGGTTGGAAGGGAAGTTTGGAAGCAGGACTGCCACAAGGGTCCAATGTTGACATCCGAAAGCGTCCCAAAGCTTGATACCCAAAGTTCCTGCACTTTGTGCCTCTTCAGAAAATCGACCAGGTCATGGGTGGGACACAAATTGTCGAGGGTTAGCATTGAAAGATGCGGGAGAGTAAGAGTGTGCAGAAGCTTAGACCAATCCTTAGGTGCCAAGGAAGTGTTTGTGTGAGAGAGCTCTTTTATAGGAGAGCATCGCAGAGCCGAGAGACTGAAAGAGACTGAATGTGGCCCGAAAAAGAAGGGTGAATGTAGATGCAGAACCTCAAGGGAAGTGAGGCTGGGATCACTACGACCATTGATGGACGATTTGACACCCCTCCGACTGGTGCCATGGCAAACAAAGTACTTGCACCCCAACGCTTGTACATTCTGTAAGAGACTCAGAAGCACTGGGGAATCCTGAACAGGGCCTGTATAAAAAGAAAAATATATACGTTTTAGGGGAACGTGCATTTCCAAGGATCAAAGAAATACATCTACACCCTTGAGATAATAGTCAGTTGTCTGTGATGAGCCTGTGAACCACAAAATCTTTGGTGGTAGGAAAGAGGTGGAACGTCGCCAGAGAAGGAGTGCACCACATTGCTGATCCATCACTTCCAGCCACCCGCTCGAATCATTGGGGGGCCGGAATTCAACCAAAGATGAATAAGAGGACACCACTATGTTTTGGAGCTGGTGGCAAACTTGAGAGAGTGTATGCATAGATGCCTCAGAAAGTTCTTCAACTATTGACATAAGTATTTCACAAGGCAAGTGCCAAAGAAGGCACTCCTGTAAACAGGTTTGATGATGAACAGCATAGGGTGAAAGAGTGTACTTACAGTGAGGTGTCGTCGCTTGTTACTCTTGAACTCTTCCAAACCTGAGCGATCCTTTCTTTTACGATTCGTCAAGAGGGAAGAGCAAGCAAGATCCAAAAAGAAGGTTTCATGTCTACGCAGTAACTGTAATTATATTAATGCATGTTGTACTCTGAAAAAATCAAACAAGCGAACGTTGGGGAGAGCGGAACCAAGCAAGGGGATGTTCTTTGAGGAGGGGGATTTTTCACGAGTCATCAGAGTCTCAATATTTAGGACACTGGAGCGCTAGAATGATGGATATTCAATGCAACCGTATGGGTGGAATCGAGGCAAAAGGGAGCCTACTCTCTTTGCTGTGCAGAGGGGCACATCTCTAGACAGGGGGGGGATCCGGTGACAATCCTTATCAACGCAAGTGTCCAGCTCCTGCCATAGGTGGAAAAAAATAAAGACTAAAGCAGAGGAGCTTGAGGGGGCTTACTCTCTTTTTTGCGGGAGGGAGCAAGTCTTCATCAATGGCTTTGCGTTTCAAAGATGGAAGGGGAATGCGGTCAGGGTGCTTGTCAGCATGTGTGTCCAGCACCTGCTGCAGCTGATAAAAATGAATATTCACACGAAGGGCTTGAATGAACTTACTCTCTTTTTTGTGGGAGGGGGCATGCCTTTGTCGATGGCTTTGCGTTTCAAATATGGAGGGGGAATGCGGTCGGGGTGCTTGTCAGCACATGTGTCCAGCACCTGCTGTAGCTGACAAATATGAATATTAAAGTGAAGGGCTTGAATGAACTTACTCTCTTTTTTGCGGAAGGGGGCATGCCTTCATCAAAGGCTTCGCATTTCAAATATGGAGGGGGAATGCGGTCGGGGTGCTTGTCAGCGCGGGTGTCCAGCACCTGCTATAGCTGAGAAAAATCAAGATGGAAGCGAAGGGCGTGAATGAACTTACTCTCTTTTTTGCGGGAGGGGGCATGCCTTCATTGAAGGCTTCGCATTTCAAGTATGGAGGGGGAATGTGGTTGGGGCACATGTCAGCATGGGTGTCCAGCATCTGCTGTAGCTGAGAAAAATTCAGATAGAAGCGGAGGACTCGAATGAACTTACTCTCTTTTTTGCAGGAGGGGGCATGCCTTCATCAAAGGCTTCACGTTTCAAATATGGAGGGGGAATGCGGTTGGGGTGCATGTCAGCATGGGTGTCCAGCACCTGCTGTAGCTGAGAATAATAGAGATTAAAGCAGAAGGGTTGAATGAACTTACTTTCTTTTTTGAGGGAGGGGGCATGCCTTCATCAATGGCTCCACGTTTCAAAGACAAAGAGGGGATCGGATTGGGGCACTTGTCAATGCAAGTGTTCAGCACTACAGTAAACAGGATTGGAGATTTCTTACCCGAAAGAGGTTCTGGGGAACGCTGTATACATTACCCATCTTTTCGCAGAAGATAAGACTCGGATCTGTATGGGAAGGTTGCTATGAGCAGATATGACAAGGTCAAACACGTTTTAAATCAGGGAAGAGTAGTCAATGAGCACATCGTCGCCATGATAGCACACCTAATTGTGTGGCCTAATTGCAATTAAGAAAAGCTGTAATTAGGTATCGTCGCCATAATGGCATGGCCAAATTAATAATACGGCTCTATTGTGATCAGGAGATGAAGGAAAGTAGTTGTCCTGGAATAACACTGCTATGATGATGTAATTGTGTCCGAGAACCGAACAAAAAGAACAAAAAGAACAAAAAGCACAACAAAAGACACATACTCACCTCAGGAGGCGCCCTGACAAAGTACTGTAGTTAAGCATAAAACAATACTGCACACCAGGAAACTTGGATTGCGTATCTCCTCACATGATGTCCAAATCGCACCAAGTACTTCCATTCTACAACATAGCCGATAATCCCCCACTTATGCCGCTACTATCCTACCAAGCCGAGCTGGTTTATCAAACAACCACACCAATCACTGTTTCTGCAGCCAAAGAGATGTTGACTGCCGGGGAATATCACGCACTGATAATACCTGCACGATCACTTAACAAGCGACCAAATACACCAGCTCCACAAATAGCTCCTCGGTTCAAAATAGCTAGAGTTGTGACGCCTTGCCCTGAAGAGCGGGAGAAGGAGCATAAGAAGCATGTGCCATACCAGCGATTAGAACACTCACCAGTGCCATCAGAATCCAGTCTATCATCCTTAGAATCTGAAGACGATATTCAAAGCGGCAAAATACCCAAACTGAATGGGGAAGCAGGGAGACTGGGGCGAGGCGGGTACAATCTGGAGGAAAAGTTAGGCTGGGGAAAGAATGGATTCAAGCAACTCAAGGTAAGAATGTACATTGACTGACAACCAGTGCAGAATTGACACGACGAAATGGTTAGAAATTTGTAAACAAGGCAGTAAGGCATCACCTTGATGTAGCAAAGTGTAAAAGCCTACAGGATTGAAAAGTGTTAGATAGTGTCAAAGACAAGGTTAGCAGGACTACTGTAGACAGACAATTAAGCTCACCAGATACATCTGGCAGGCCCTGGCACAGTTCCCTGACTTGATAGATTTTGAAAGCTGCTGGCCAGTCTTCGATCTGATCCAACTTCGACTGAAGTATACATCGTTGAGGTGTCAGCAGAAAAAGAGCCATGGAACAGGAAAAGAACACGAAATGAAAAGAACCAGAGAAAGTGAAATCGTAACAACATCTTACAAGGGAGAGTAAGTCTCTGTGGTCATATTTTTTTATGCTCACACACTGAGCGTGCACATGCAGATGATTGCTACACTTGCAGTGTCATTCTAATGCACTACAATTACACGACCATAGTTTGTGATTATGTGGTTGTACTACGGCAGTTGTGGTTGTGAATGAAGAAAGGAAAGCTTACTTAATGCAGAGAGCAGGTTGATATTGTGAATCGAACTCAGTCCAGGCGATGCCATTGAGGTCTCGGTGGGAGTGGGATCACGTGTCGGTAGTCACGTGTTACTAAACTTGGTTCACAATATCTACCCGCCATTTTCACACGATTAGGCTTTCCGCTCCTTTGTTGTTGCCCACTCTTTACTCCTTCCCATACACCCGAACCTCAGTCCCATAGGTGAGCAAACGACGGGAATGGCCTCTGCCGTCATGGTCAAGGGTAACTATTGTTGTCGCCCAATATACCTACGTAGTACCGGAGAAACAATAGTAATGCAACAGTATAATTGTGATGTCACACCCATAGAACTACATATCACTGAACCCAGTTCACAATTGTCTCCATCTGGGATGCATACAGGCAGATAAGTCTGCAATTGAGAAGTCTAGCATAATTGTACCTGGTCGCAACGCTGCCTGCTGACATAGATATTTATTGTAGGCTAATTGTCATGCACCCTTATAATCTGCTACTTTCCCCCAACACGCTCAGAACTTAACACAAACTCCTTGTCAATGCTATTCCAATCAACGTCCTCCAACTCGTATAGCCTAGAGTTCAAGTTATCGGGGCATTAGGATGCAATATTTTGCATGGCAATATCGAATGCTGGCAATCTACTGGCCAGTGGTGGTGAGTACGACATTCCAGGGGAATGATATCACTCACAGGGCACAGGGAATGATGGCCCACGGATCTGGGACTTGCAAGCGTGAGCCCAGGCTGCCAAGCCAAGCCAGATGCGAAATGCTCAAGATCCTGTGATGTGCTTGGCGTGGCTTACTCGCAAGGATGATGTCCAAGAAATGCTCTGTGCAGGCACAGGGCTTGGATATATCATGTTGTGGAGGCAGCGCGCAGACAGGACAATGGAATTTGACGAAGTCTGGACAAGAAGAATTGGTAGCGGACAAGAAATCATGACCCTGACCTGTGAAACATTTGAAGGTAACCCACGCATCATTACCGCTATCCGCGATCACCAAGTCCAACTCTGGTCGCTGAATTTCAAGTATCATCTATCCAACATCTTCAGCGTTGAGCTCACGTCTACCATACCACGGGCCTCGTGTTTCTGCAGGAGAGATGTTATGGTATTCGGCATGTATGATGGGGAAATGTAAGTTATCATATTACTTACTCGTACAATGAATACTCACCTTTGTTAGAAGCACAATCAGGAGTAAAGATGGTGTGGTCCTCGGGTCCCACACTACCGGCAGGATGATGTGAGTTCGTCAGATTCCTGTAGATTAACCAATTAACTCACTGATGATGGGTAGCAGAGGAGCTGCGGTAGACCAAAGTCATACCTACGTTGTTATAGATAATGCGGTGGCAGGATACAGCTTGCATCGCATAGATGATGGAACATACACTCGGACATATAATACTAACCCGCTGAAGACATTTCCTAAACAGGTGGTGTTCGCGGAATGCGGTGAGAAGATAGTTGGTGGAGGAGAAGATGGAAAAGTGTTTATTTTTCAGAAGGCCAGCAGAGTACTGCAGCAGGTATTGCGGCACTCCTACGCAGGACGCGTCCAAACGATATCGGTGAGCCTTCTGTGACCCAGGCCAATGTAACGACTCACAATGGAAGACATGTGAGGGAGATACTTTCTACCTTATAGCTATGGCATCCTCAGGCAATGAGGACGATCCCAAAATCAAAATCTGGAAGAAACGCATTCTGTCAGTGAAGCAAGAAAACTACAGTATCAGCTCACGGTCCATTGCCATTACGATCATGCAGATTTTAATTCACCTGTTGGCCATCAGCATGGTTATCCTAATCGCATTTCACTCTATTGTATGCCTTTTTTTTTAATGGTAAAAACATCTTACAAAGAGGCGATAGTGGGGTTCGCAGGCAGGGGTTCTCTGGAAGTATTATCATGCAGCTCAAACCTTTGATGCGCGAATCAAGATTCACATACCGGAGCCAACGAGTGAAAAATACCGTGGCATACGACGTCTCAACACCTGGAAGACAAGATTCATGTGCCAGTGCAGACGAGTCAAAAGGCACCAAGAAGAACGGCAGGTGGTGAAGATATGAGGAAGGGGAGTGCCCGAACAGGAGGGGATCCACAGGCGATGGAAGTATGGGGGGCCGAAAATGCCTGGGACATAGAGCAAGAAACATCATTAGTGCTGATTTGAACGTACAATCGATTGAAACACTCATAGTTATTCGGACTTGTTGCGCTAAGTCATGTAGCTTTCCCAACTAAATGGCCATGAACGCTCGTGACATCGAGAATAGTAATAGTCTTGCGCTTGGCGTGCTCAGCATAGTGACCAAGTCACAAACCACCTATCCAAATCATCAGCACAGTCCGAGAGATCAATAAATTTGGACCGAACACCACACGTCTCTTCGAGGTTGGGTATGATTTTGCGGCCTTCAATGGGAGCATAGTAATCCTCATTGATAAGTAGAGGCCATCAACTTGCAGGGGACAACTATCAGTGCATCGCCTAGCGGAGGAGTAACAATGACGCACCCGGCAGAATAGCATCCAGCTCTTTATCCGAACTCAGTCCAGAGTCGCACACATCGCAACAAGTTACGCAGTTTTTGGGTATAGGTGGCCATGCAGGTCGCAGTTGCAAAATTACTACTATATTGGTGGTTGTGAATGAAGAAAGAAAAGCTTACCTAACTCTGAGAGTGTGTAGATATTGTGAATCGAACTCAGAGTTAGGTAAGTTTTTCTTTCTTCATTCGTGACCACAACCATGACATACTACCCTTACCATAGCAAGCAGTATAGTAGTAATTTTGCAACCGCCACCCGCATGGCCACCTATATCCAAAAACTGTGTGACTTGTCGCGATTGTATGCGACTCTGCACTACCAATGTGGTGAAAATATAGTGCTAGTTCAACAAGCATCATCGTATGGTGTGTCGTTATTCCACAACAAACAATTGTATAGTTACTCTGCCATTTTAGCTTTACTCCCTTCCACCATCGCCCACTATGCCACAAGTCTCCTCGTTCAAGATCATCCCTGCCATGTATGAAGATTCCATCATCAACATACTCTTCTCTCTCACAGAGAAGCACATCACCTCCATGCGCTTTTTCCAGTTGCTCAAGCTTGCACTACCAGGGGAAGAAGAATGCGACGAGAACGAGTGGCTTGACCTTGTTGATATCCTCGTCAACAAAGGAGTTGCAGGTTTCCAGGAGATCCAGGCCACTCTCCTCGAGCACAACCCCAATGCTAACTGTAAGTTATTCTCTTCTTTTGAACATCGCCTTCTACTAATATGAAACCTTGCAGTCTGACAGCAGACTTCCTCTTTGTCTAACCAGGTTGTATGCCCCATTCTTACCCAACCAGGTGCATGTGTTTGTGGTCAACAAAATCCCTTTTTGTGACACTTTCCCCGCAGTTCACCCCAGGCCATTGCGTCAGGAACCCTCTGCATGGAGGATAGTATGGGACTGGGTGGCAGGATTTTTCGAGTTCCCGGAGCTGTTTGACAAGTTAAAAGCAGCGTTCGGTGACAGATTCGTAGAAGCTGAATGGTCCTCAACCTTCAACGCCGTATTCGACGCCTCCTCACCAGACTCAGATGATGAGCAGAGTCGGACTGCTCTTACGGACAACACCAGCAGCAGACCATGCATTTCAGCTTCCATTTGGGTCGTCGAAGGTGCCATGGACGCACTCGGTGTTTCTATTAGTGCTTCCTGCATGCTAGTTCTGCGTCCCCGCAGTCCCAAGGTTTTTGGTCGTCATCCTCAGAATTCCACCTCTTGCCGCCCGACTAAGCATCACAAGACGACTTCTTCCTTCTTCGACATCTCCGCTGTGGAAGGGGATGAGGAGGAAGAGGAAGAGGAAGAGGAAGAGGAAGAGGAAGAGGAAGAGGAAGAGGAAGAGGAAGAGGAAGAGGAAGAGGAAGAGGAAGAGGAAGAGGAAGAGGAAGAGGAAGAAGAAGAGG
>JBBPRR010001026.1:0-13768 GCA_038093115.1 Hortiboletus flavorubellus | reverse complement strand
CGGAACGCTCATAACACTAACCGGATATTATGACCGTATGGTGTATAAGGAATGGAAGGCGAAGGTACCACCCGTCAGCTAACACAGTACGTCAGACACCAGAGCGCTTCTGGGTATCCGAAAGCCCACTGCATTCGATTCCTTATCCTACCTAGCTCAGCTCAATTGTACTTGAAGTAACCACCGTGCGTGTCGAGCGGACACGAACAAGTGGTTAGTACTCGCGGTCCACGGATCTACAGAGTTCTTTGCTGACTTGTACACCGACGTAACATCTAACTTCTAAATGACGGCGACTCGTCTTGTATCTGATGGGGTATGGAGTGGGTAAGGCGGAATTAAAGAACGAACTCACCCATGCTCTGTCCTCACCAAGCACATATTTCCTCGGAGGGCGCTTGAAGTACGACACTCGTTTCACATCCTTTTCATCATAGAGAGGAAAGACTATCCCGAGTTCGTAATTGACGACCTATTACATCGGGAGTGGAACCAGGAGCAACGTCAATAAAGGATGTGGCATCAGAGTCTAGCATGAAACCTACGTTCAACGTAGGACTGAACCCGGAGCCGGATAGCGTTCCCCAGGCAGAAGGGGTGAAGTTGTGCGAACCGACGTACACCCACCCTATGGCCGCCTTTGGTACCTCATTCTCTGATCCATCACTTTCCGGCTCGGTTTCACTGTCAGAGATCACGATGACCTTAGATTTACCCTTGTCTGAGCTGGTTGGACGCATAGATTCAGCTTTAGAGTCAGGCTTTGACGAGCTTGCGGACAAGGACGTTCGACGGAGGGTCCCGATGATCATCTACAGGATGTTGCAATGACGTTGGGCCACACTGCAACTAGACCGAACCTTGGTGTGCATCAGGACGCGTCCGCCTGCGCTATTCGAGTCATGAAACAGTTCTCTGGGAAACTTCGTTGCTTCCCATTGCTTCGTTCGACAAAACATGGTTCCTCCCCCCTACTCAGCAGTAAAATTCAACCCAGGAATTACAGGAGCGTGTGCACTCACACGCTCACCCAAAACGCTGCCTCTGACCGTTTTGAGACTTGGAAAAATAATTTTTACAGATGGCCAAGGGAGCTTGGATCTGCGAGTCTTGGGTTCGTCGAGCCAATCTTCCGCGGATTCACCACGCGCGGACCAATGAAACTCGTTCACCCATTGCGTAGAATAGGTTCCAATGCTTGACCCCTGTTTTCCACCCAATCAACCATCATTCGGATCGAGCACATCCTGATCGGGACTCTACCTGACACTCAAGGACCAACTCCCTCGCAGCCTTGCCTTTCCCAGTTCGCAAGCCAAGATCTCGTACGGCTTTCATGAGGCGAGTGTGACCCGTCTGGATGACCGCAGACCATCCCTCGTGTTTTCCTGCAATGGAAGGGATAAGTTTTACGCAAACCTTGGAGAAATCCCATTTAGATCGAAGATCTTCAATACTATGAAGAGGGAGCTTGGGATGCTAAGGGCAGAGTCGCAGCAGGGTTAGATATAGGATATTGTACATACATCATTAGCTAGCATGTTTCTCAGCGCTGGATGCACGTTGACTGCGTGCAAGATCTTTTGCATAATGGAAGGAAAGTCATCCATTATCTCCCGTTCATGGTTTATAGGCTTCGAGCGTAGGGGAACGTCTTGCAACCAAACAGCCTGCAGAAACTTATCAACGCAAAGCATGAATTCGAAGAAAGCAGAGCAACCGACGTTCTCGATGTCACGCCAATCATAGTCTATCAGATTTGCAGTAGATATGACTACCCGGAGACGACCGGTTTTGTAAAAGATCTTATGTAAAAAAGAGGTTCGTGAAGGCTACAACGTATGAAAGCGGGACACCCTACCAGCATAAACTGGACGAAACATTGTGAATGCATTGAGCACATGGAAATGGAGTAGTCACACCACACACTTTCATATGTTGACAACCCCGTCCATATCTTAGGAATGGGACGGTCATTACCCAATTGGGGAGAACGTTCTTGATAGCAGCCCGTCCAGATGGATCAGGCTGACCGACAAGGATCACGGGTGTGCGCGGATCAAAGAATTCATAGATCCACGAGATAGACGTCGAGTAGGAGGAAATTATGGCAAACGAAATGTCGGCTTTCTTAACGGCAGAATTATTGCGCTGGAGACAGGGTGCGACAAAGTACGTACGGGGCCCAACACTTCAGATAGTCTGAAGGTCGCCTTCCCGTCTTCTCTTGGCTGTGAATGTTTGTTTGCGGTTGGTCGGAGTTCCCCATCCCAGAAGAGTTGATCGATGACAGGAACTACTCGATCTTCGGTGGTCTTTGAATCAAACTTTCCGTGGATGATCGAGCTCGAGGAGGTACTCGAGATAGAGGGTGTAGACTGGAGTTGGTTTACTCTGCGATTAGTTGGTTCAACAGACGAGATATGCAGCCGCTTTACAGGTGGCTGTTGTGACCAGACCCCGTCATTTTCGTGATCGTCACTTTCGCCGCAGCGGCGTTTTAGTCTTGCTAACCTCTCTTTCTCCAGTCGTGCACGCTCAGATAGAAAAGTTGTTGCCCCCAGTGAGGTGGGCGTGCCACCTTGAGTAGCGAGGGTCTTCGGCGTCGGAACGACAGCTTGCTGTTCCTGAAAGTCAACCTTGGAGGCTTCCAGAGCGCGCTCGAGCTCTTTCTGAAATTGTTGCTCTTCATCATCCCTTTCGGCTTCGCTTTGGGATTCCCCGCCACTGGCAGCACCAAGTGAACTTTTCATCTGCGTCTCCATCAAGCTTCGAGCGATTGCCCTGAAACACATTTCAGTCACTAGAAATATTCTTTACAGTCTCAGCGCTCACTTTACCTTTCAAGGTCGTCGTCGTAACCCATCTCCGATGCTGGCCTAGAACTCGTTTGGCATGAAGCGTCGTGAGTCAGTCTCCGGGTCACGTGTCACCCTTTCCGAGTTGGCAAGCGCGGCTCTAACCCTAACTAGGCTACATACTCAGTTCATTTGGCGAAAACCATCGCACCAGAGGGTATCGTCAAGGAAAAATGGATCAGAACGAAAGGAAAATCAGGTTCGTGCACCGAATCGTGCAGTTTCAGACTCGACCTTATCCTGAGAATTTTGCAAGACTGCTGGTCCATGGATCCATCGCTCATTGTCACTGTCGTTCTCCCAGCCCTCCGCCGACTGGCAGTGACTGGAATTAGTGTCGCGCAGACCCCAGTTTGGCCGCACCGGCTCAAGAAGATGGCCCTCCTGGTGAGAAACCGTGCTGAAGGCTATTCTGAATTTGATTCAGGTCCTCTTCCCGACTTTCCCGGTCGAAGCGTTGCGACCTTCCGCAACCCGAGCACTGTTCTACTGGCAATCAAAAACGTGAGTCGGTTTTAATCTTGACCACGACGACATCGACATCAACCTCGGAGTTGTGAATGGGTCAGACTGATTTTATTCTCAGCGTGGTCTGATTCAGAATGGAAGAGGCGGCAAGGAGCCAAATATCCCTTAGCGCATCCCATTGCGCTTGTAGAACGTCTGCGACGTTGACAAACACTCTTTTCTCTCGGGTCCAGCACTCTCTGAAGCTCTGGTAGCATCGTATTCTATTGTCTTCTTTGCGCCCGGTGCGCATCGATGATCTGACAGACCTCCTTCGGATAATGACATCCAGTTCGCCGAGGTTTCTTCGTGCTACTTCAACAGGACGTTACGATAGTAGGGGGCTTACGCTCGTCTTCGGGTCGGACGGCCAAGTTTCACTCATAGGTTTTGATGGCGGAACCTCGTCCCAAGTTCCCTACGTACGTTGCATTTGTGCGCCATACCGATTTTTGTACTGATGAACACTCCTAGACGCTCACCGCGAGCAACACAGATGCGCTGACGCCAGGTACATATCCTCTGGCGAGTGATTCGACTTCCGTCTCACCCATTCCAAACCTCGAAGCGACGTCCGCTTCCTTGACTGGCACATCGTCCTTCACACCCACCCTCACATCTACATCTGTTTCTTCCTCCTTGGCGTCATCCAGTTATGACTCTTCACTCATTGCAACGGATACGGATACAAACCTTCCCTCCATACCTACTATCAACTATCCAAGCCCGAATCCCACGCCAGTATCCAATCCGAAAGACCATGGCATTGGCGCGCCATTTTATTTGGCTATTGTCCTCGCTTCGATATCGTTTATCGGATGTGTCGCAGCATTCATAGCATGGTGCATACGATCGCGTACTCGAAAACACGATCTCGAATTCGATGATCCTTTTCGTCGCCGCGACACCATCTCCGATGCTGGCGGCCCCTTCACCGGTAACGCGAATGAAATCGAAAAGAGAGTCAGGGCACGCGCAGAGACGCAGACACCGCCTTATTACCTTCCTGCATCCATCGTCCGCAGGAGTTCGTCCAATCTACTTACAGTGCCACATACGGTTCCAGCTCTGGAAGACGGCACGTCGCAGAACGGTTCCTCTCGTACGGTACCAGATGCAGGGCAGTATCTGTCTGTGCCCCACACGAATGACCCACATTCCCAGAACTCGGGTTTTAAGCCAAACCCCTTTCAGAATCCGCCCTCGTCACAGACAACCAACCCCTACTCACGCCCTACCACGGCACGCCTACAGACAGGGACATCAGTACAAGAGAGCACGCGAACGCTCGGGAGACTTCGTGTTGCGAACAGGGTTCCGGGAGACGTCACCAGCGGGGACGAGGGTGGGATCAACGTACAAAGCAACGGTGGCGCGTTACCCGTTGCAGACGCCAGTGGGCCTGAGGGGGTGCCGGTTGGAGAGAACGCGGTGCAGAACACCCGCACTGATCAGAGCGATCGATTTGTCCAGGAAGGTGACGCACCTTTAGAGCCACCTGGTCCCGCAACGCTCTCATGGGGTAGGAGAACGGACACTGTGGCAGCTCTCCGACGCACGGGGCGGCGGGCTCCTGCAACGACCATTCAGACATACAAAAACCCAAGGTACAGCGGGTATTGGTATCCAATGCTGGATGGAGGACCAAGTACACATCGACAGGTGTCGGATGTTGTTAATGGGGAAGAAAATGAAAAGGTTCCTGCGAACCCGAACCTCCCACTTGACCCTCTAGGTTGGAAAGGCACGCTCAAGTCATCCTTTTGGCAGGCTGTGGACGCTATGACGGGAAATCGTCCCCCGGACCCCGAACCCCGGGCAGCGAATGCCGGGGGTGGTTCTGGGTTTACCCCTGCACCTCAACGTATTGCATCTCGAAGGTCACCTGTCTCTCCCGCTCGCCTCCCTACTGGTTCCAATCTCCCAGACATCCGCATTTCTGAGTCCAAAGAAACAGAATCCAAATATGAACTGACACTGTCAGACGAGTCTGTCGCTACGCAAGAAACGCTTCAGAACTCGATCCATTCGATCTTCAGTAACTCCTCGACGGGAAAGAACGGGTCTGGATTATCTCATATCAGCGAGGACACTATGGGAAGAGTCGGTTCCCTTCCTCCAAGGGTATCTCATCTCAACCGCGACTTCGGTGCAAGCACACATCGACGACATCCAAATTTTCTTGGGGCCGACATTGGTAGCATGTACTCGACAGACTCCGCCGCCGCCCACGCTAACTCGCGCAAGTACGGCTATGGGGGCTCGATTCCGTCCACTTGGTCGGCTTTAGGGGCGAGCAGCGAGTCTCAGCTGGACCTGGACCGTGTGTATTTGCCTCTACCTAGACTGATGCCCGGTTCGAGCCCTAGTCCTCTTTCCATTACCCCGTCCCAGCTTACGCTGGAATCGGGCGTGCTGTCGGGTTCTGTGAGCACGCGCACACGATCATCGATGCGCTCGGGGAGCGACCTCATTGGTTCGGGCGCCAGCACGAGGTCTGGAAAGAATACGAATACAGTGAGCTATGGGGAAACGACGACTAGTTCCATGTTCAGCGTGTCGAGAACTGGCACGTTGCAGTCTGGGCACAGTACGGTTGGCCATGGAACTGTACCCTTGCATTCTTCGTCCACGACCTCGAGCATGCTCAGTCGAAAGAAAGGCGTTACTATTAGGCGGAAGCGGCCCAAACCACCTCCACGTGCGTCCAGCGCGTCATCCGTACAGTCGATAGAGAGCGGGCTATCTATCAGGGAGGTGGCGGTGAGGAGAGCCTTATTGGAGAGACGGAAAAAAATCAAGGCAGCGGAGAGTCTTAAAGGTCGCGAGGACAGTCTAACACGTAACCGTGATGCAAGTAGCTTCTTGGTATGACCACCTAGTACGATGGCTTAACACGGCACAACATTCTCTTTGTCGACATGCGAGGCTCCTATATGCCTGTGTGGATGAGATGATACATCGTCTCATCGACCTTATATCTTCTAGTTTGCACCGCGGTGGAGGCTCTGGTAGTTGGTTCTGCTGAATTTTCCATTCCGGTCGTGTGGGCACCAAAACTACTTACCTCACAGGTTGACTGAATGATCATCGGACGCATCACAAGTAGCTGAACGACAACCAAAACCGGACAAATTACATCCCAGCGGTGGGTTCAACATGGTGTGGGCATGTCAGGATTCAGTCGCATAATGCATCGTATGGGGACGTGTTCCGGACGACTTACCGGAGTTGTAAAGGTACTTATGAAAGAGCCGGTTTCGGTGTCCAAGACAGATTGATCGAACTTGGCGTCAAGGGCTCACTGAGAGACTGCTACGGAGAAGTTGTTCCGAGGCTCCCTTGTTGATACGGGCCGTATCATGCCAGGCTGACGGATGACTTGGCGGGGTTTAAGGGGAGGGGAAGCCAACCCGTTATCCGATTCTAGTACCTGAGGCGGCTCCAAATAGAAATCATGCGGGTATTGTCGAGATCTTGTCCGGGATTGCAACAGTCACCGATGACCTATTTGTATTTGAATTATAGTAACGCGGGTTGAAGTTGAGAACAAGCTTTATGGCTATCCTGGATGGAAATCGGTGGAAGTGTTCTTAATGGGCAAGATCATAGATTGATGCAACCCGGTCCAGGCCTTGATTTGGCCCGATCAGATAAGGATCCTGGCAGCGGCAGGAATAGTGTCGCGATGTGAAACAGTCTTGGCAGTGCTGGTGGGATGTATATAAAGCAGCGGAGTCACTGCGCAGGGCTCATCGATTGTGAGGCCCCTACGTACTCTCCGTGCAGGGGCTGGTCCAGCATCTCGACTCAACATCATGGTACTTACCACCGAAATTCTCATCTTTGAAACGAGCAGTAAATTCCGTGACGACCCTGGGCTTGCCATCCCAGCATTCGAAATGGTGTTGGAAGTAGACGGTGCGCACGCGTGAGTCAATCGATCAGATGCGATTCTCGGTTGAATCAGATTTCGCGATACTACCTACTAAAACGAATCCGGACTTACTAGTCCAGCGTACTACGGAAAACAGATCGAGGACGCAAGCACGGGCTATATCATCCTCAGTACGTCAGCATCATCTTCAACCAGTGCGTTTCGGGAAAGCTTTACCGCCATTATCTGTAGACTGGGACAACTATGAAGCACACAAGGCATTTATCGATTCGCCGTCTTACTCAGCCCTCCTCGAGAAGCTCAAGCCATCCCTTGGTGCCAGTGGCAAAGCAGAAATGTACCATGTCCTATTCTCAGCCCCGACGATCGCGCTCGAGAAGCCCGCTACAGAGGTGTGCATATTGACACTGAAGGCACCCGAGAATCGCGCGACCGTAGTCGATATATTGTCTACGATTTCGGAAGCGACCGAGAAGGCAGTTGTGTTTGGACAAACACGCGAGGACAAGAACAAGTATATTCTTATCGGCGGATGGCCAACAGTGGAGGTATGTTGACGAAGCGCAACCTGAGTATTCCAGTCAGACAATAATACATCGTCGTCACAGGCACATTTGGAAACCATTGCGAGGCCAGAAGTGACTGCAATACTTGAAAAGTTGTACTCTTTGGTCGACAAGGATCACCACTACCACACAAAGTTGCTGCAGTATCCGAGGGTTGCGAGTTAGAGGTCTCACGATGGATGTGGCGATTTTGAATCTGTATGATTAGTGAAGCCATGTGTTTCCTTCCATAGAAGGCCGCTAGCAAGGCGAATAGTACTTACTAGGGGACCAATGCGAGGTCCGAAGAAGTGCCACGGTACTTAACAAGTTACACTCTTTCCAAAAGGATATTCAAAAGCCAATGTTGTGGCTAGCTTGCACAGAATGAACCGTACATTTCCTTTCATACTAAACTGTAGCTGGCGTTATATGGAGATATTTCGAGAAAGGGATATTTACTCTTCAAGGCAACATTGGCCGAACGCTCATTGCATCAACGCCCCTCTGGGCTTCCTCAAAGATTCCGCGATTCCAAGGAAGGC
This sequence comes from Hortiboletus flavorubellus, assembly GCA_038093115.1. Classification (NCBI taxonomy): domain Eukaryota; kingdom Fungi; phylum Basidiomycota; class Agaricomycetes; order Boletales; family Boletaceae; genus Hortiboletus; species Hortiboletus flavorubellus. The sequence continues at coordinate 5,415 of JBBPRR010001026.1, read as the reverse complement.
TCGCGAGAGTTGGACCTGCAGAATGTGGATCGAACCTATAACTAATGTGGGTCGTAAGAAGGGACCTACGCTATCAAGCGCTCCATGGAAGGATGACTGGGCGTTCATCAGCGCGGGTGTCTTGCTCTGCGCATCGAGTGCGACCCTGACCATGTGCTGCATCCGGACAGAGGTCGTTTCCGGACCGAATAAGATAGCATGCAATGAAAGTCCTTTCCTGTATGTAACGTGAGCTTGGGGTCGAATATGTAACTAAGCCCTACACACCCTTTCTGTGCCGTGTCGCGAAAGAGTTTTCGCACGACGCTATCGGAAACAGATGCAATGCCATCGGAAAGGAAGATGATCACGGGAGGACGCGTATCATCCCACCATTTCAATATGGCTGTATCAGCAGCCTTGAGAGCCTTGTTGAAAGAGTTGCCCCCTTTGGGACCATTGGGGAGGAGGAGCTCGAGGAGCTCGACTGGAGACCGAGTCGTATCATTTTCGCACACAGATTGCGTACCCTCAGCGTGTAAAATGATGGTGTTTGCATCACGCTGGTGGCCGATAGCAGTTTGACGGGCAGACCAGAAACTGTACAGCGCAGAGTAGACGGCTCCAAGCCGATTATTCATGCGTGAACGTATCCTCCCACCTACTGGTGAGTTTGCAAGCGGCTGCCTGTCGTTCATGTCCATTGACTTTGACCTGGGGAAGTTTGTGAACACGAAACATTCTGACCCGAGGCAAGCCGCTCACCTATCGATCAAGAAGATGCTGTTGATAGCTAGTGGTCAACTGGGACGCTTGGCAAATTGATTACAAGCACGCACATGTGAAATGGTTGCTGTACAGATACTGGGTTCTTGCACAGGAACTGATGCCCATCCCTTGAAATATAACCTTGCGTTGGCGGAGCACCACTGGCACTCGACGACACATGGAAAAGCGGGAGAATACAGAATGAGGGGGCCGCGGGCTTCCCTCCAGAAGCAGCATGCTCGGATCCTGTGGGAAAATGATTACCCCCAAGGACCGAGAAAGACACGGAGTCAAGACGTACCAGCACACATAGCATCACTTGGAGAGAGGGAGTAAGAAAAATATGAATGAGAACGATGCTAGCTCGACTTACCACTTTGCGAAGTTGTTTACTTGCTCTTCGCGCGAATATGGATCCTTGAACCCTGAAAAACATCAAATATCGAAGGAGATGAACGTCGAAGATTCACTTACCACTGCGCTTCCAGAACAAGTTGTGCGTCAAAAAGTCCTTTGGACGGTCGGGTTCTGGCTGTAGTTTCTTCGTAATATGTTGAACTTCATTGTTTCCTCTGCACTCCGCCGGGGTCTCGGCTCTGCAATAGTCAATGTGGACGTGCCTACCGAGTGCTTGGCACACCAAGCTACACATCATCGGTGCGCCTTCGTCGTTCGTTGAGAACCGTCGCCCTCCGACCTCGAGGCCTTCTTCATCTGGGCCATCAATGGACCATCGCACATTTGACATGGAACCATGGCGAGTCTCGTGTTCTTGCTGGGAATGACCTATCCGAACAAAGCAGTCAGCGTTCACGATCTAGGATTAGGCCCTTAAATTATACCCAAGGGAAGTATACAGTAATATTGGCAACTCGTACATCTGTTCGAACGTTAGCCGGGAAGACACGCCACGGAGTCAGCTGACCTTGCTTGACAATAATGGACGACGTCTGGGTCCAGACTATGATCATGCGAACCTTCGTGATCGAGCTGGCCCGGAGGGACGAGCTTGACGCATGGAAGCCGTTTCGCGACTAGGTATCCATTGTCAGTGGGATGCTGATTGTGTACGTGCAACAAATCACCTTGCGAATACTACAGTCATGCACAGGATGCGTTTAGTGTTTCAGCCTGTGTGAAAGTAAGTAAAGACTTGCCTTTGTGTATTGGAAGCACTCGTGCATCCCTTTGAACGTCTCTTCGATGGATTCAGGCGCTGTATCGATTTCGCATACGCCGGGAGCGGTACACTGCCGAGAACAGGCATGTGGTTTCCTGCAGAAAGCGTTTGCTCCGCAGCTGTGAGGCGGGCCGAATTACGCACCCGCAAAGGTGGACCGGGTCCTCTTCCAATGCGTGTAAGTGGTTAGAACTTGAGCAGAGCCGCTTGCAAAGTTGGCAAGGTATGGGGCAGTACTGTGCGTCACATTGGTGACTCCCGTGCTCAACGTCACTGAGGACGTCAGAGATTGCATGAACATGACCATAGTTACATACGTATAAGCACTTACGCTGAGATTCTGCACCTCCCTTTGCATTTGTACCATCCATCTGTTAATGTCAATGCGCAGAGATCACATGGCTAGGGATGCGAGGTTTAGCATATAGTAATACGGGAGATGAAAAGTGACAACTACCTCGCCACAGGCGTGTGTAACCGCTGCACATTGGTGGTCAACGTCTTCGTGGCCCGAAACCTTTGAGCCATAAGTAACAACAAGATGAGAGTTCACATGGAGCCATACTTTGGCACACCCTTCGAGACACCCGTTTTTGCCCCAGAGTTTGCACGGTGCGCCACATAAATGGAGGTTGACCGAACATCTGAATGGCAGTCATGATCAACCCGCAACAAATATAATGGAAAGTCTGCGTACACGTGTTTTCCAGAATGTCCAGCGCTAGGAAGGGAATGGTAACTGTTCCCTGGTTTATACCCAGAGATTACTCACGTCATCGAACATTTTTTTTGCTCCCCTTCCTCAAGCTCGCCCGCTTCCACACAATACTCGCAGGACTGTGTGCAAGTATGCGCCGTCTTACAGTCATGCGGGTCTTCGTGGAATCGATTTTGAATGCAGAATAGCTGGCAAGACGCACACTGCATCCGACAAAGTTGCACGCTGCTCTTCAAATCGATTACAGCGCTCTCGAGGGTCCGCTGAAGTTCCATTACACTCGCATGGCCGGCCTGGAAACGCGTCAAGTTGGACTTCACCCATGCTCGTACGTGGTCGATGCGCATTTCCGCCAGGTCCTCCAGGTACTGAGCAAGCTCCTCTGCCCACTGAGTATCAGGAACAAGCTGGCGGGAATCATACTCGACCCATTCTGTGACCAGCGCGCCCAATACTTCTTCGATACTCATTTTCTGTGAGTGTTCGACATTGACGACAAAGAAGCGAGCGTCGGTATCAGGAGAGTCTATCGGCATGTCCGTGTCTAGGTTCTGAGGAATCAAACTTTCGTCATCCCGGCCGTCATGCATAAGATATCGCATCTTACCTTTAGTGGCTCGATCTCAGGCTCCATGTCTTGCATACCGAAAGCCAGGGCCGTAGGCAACAACGTCAGTAAGAGCTGTGCACGGTGTGAGGCCATGGTTTCTAGAAGAAAAGATCAACAACCAAACGGAACAATACAACGTGAGCGTACGAGAAAGAGCTCCCCAGTCATTCGCCTAGATGTCATTAGCATGAGACGTATACTGGTCTAGCAGTGACGAGCCTAACCTTGAGTTTCGCCATCAGCGACTTCATCAGATGCAAGAACTCCCCTGCTGCCTTGTGTGTCACATCTTGCTGATCGAGACGCCTCTTCAGTGTCGGGAACAATTTATAAAATTCCCTCGACTCGATGACCGGCCTGTTATACGGATGTAAGCGTACTCTTTTGCTAGAAGTGCATGCATATCTTACCAGGGGATGATGTTGAGCTTGCCACCATGTAGACGAGAAATGAAGTTGGCATCTTGCTCTTCTTCGACTATTTGCTGAAACTTGAGTGAGAACCTGGGACAAACCTCCATTACAACACGGAAGAAGCATGTCTCTCAAAATGCTTACTCTCGTGCAATTTCTGCCTTGTCTGAATCGACGACGTCTTTGATGATGATCACCAAGGTGGACTGGAAAAGTGCGGGGTTTGCGACAGGATCCAGGACCGTCGAGCTAGATTGGAATGACTGAAACAGCCCGGTGATATCGCGACTGAGCGCGAAGTTATTGCGGAAAAGCACCTTGAGAATCAGGGTCAGTGCCTTTTCCTATCATCGATAGACACGAGCATACTAGATTCGAAATCGCTGTGTTAAAGAGAACGAGAAGGGTATCCTCCTGTGCTGAACGCTCTATGCTGTGGACGCCTACGAAAATGTTGGGCATGGGTTACGGAAAATGGACTCGACTGACGACGTACCTTCAAAATCGAGCGCGACAATCAAAGCTTCCTTGGTTGGAGTTACAGACATCCAGACACCTTCAGTGGTCCGCATTGCTGATCCTGCGAACGATGTATCGACAAGGTGATTGAGGGTGAAACTTTTCCCAACGGATTGCTCTCCCATGGAGGAGACAACCCGAACTGGCTGCGAAAAGGGCTAGCATTAACTTACGACGCAGTCGTACGTATGACAAGTCCCCACCTTGTCTGCCATGTACGACTGGAATATGGACTCGTACCACCCAAACGATATTGAATCGACAATCCGATTGATCTCGGCGCCAAGCAATGACCGTTCGACCTCGACAGAGTATACGCCATTCTTTAATGGAACGAAGCGATTGTCTCTGGCAAGTGCCAGATGGATAGGAATGAGGCAGAGGATGTCAACGACCCACTCTCCAACCTTGAAAATGGATGTATCGTTCCACTCCGCATGGGGGGAAAGGTTGGACACGAAACTATCGAACGTCGTGGCAGAGATATGCAGCGTGCTGAGCTTATCTCCAGTTGGTTTCTTCGATGTCCTCTCAAATGTCTCGATCATATCGGCAAAGTGGGGTTGAAAACGGTTATGATCCCGATCAGTGACAAAGAAAATCGAACGACGGCAACGACCGCTCGATGAAATAGTAGCACGCTGAACCGCCGGGAGAACCGGAAAGCGTGTCCATACATCGGCGTGGCAATCCATGACACAGTTGTGCGCTGTGAAGTGAGCATCTCTCGACAAAGAGCCACGGCCACCCTTCTCCCTGAACATGAACTCGGTGACCTTTCGAGTGATGTCAAGCGCGACAGAACTGCAAGTACGAGCCGACAGGTCCAGCTTCAGGAGGTAAACAGCACTTCTGCGGACCAGTGAGCTGATAACTAGGTTGCTATTGCCTGCCCAATCTGCGATCGGAAGTGGCACCCCATCCGTAGACCCAAAAGTGGTCCAATGATAAGCAATGATGCTGGTAGAAGCGCCATCCGAGGTAACGATCAGGAAGCACGAGCCATCTGGAGAAGAATAAACATCGATCGGGACGCGATGGAGATCCAAAGAGGCCGGCCTGATATCTTGTCAATGTCATAGTCATAACAACAATTTGATCTAACGAAGGTACACACCGGAATTGCATAGTGGTAAGCGAGAACACACGGGCGATGGCTTGAGAATCGACGAGTAAAAGTTCTTCGCTTCCCGAGGTAAAACATGCTTTCTTGATCGTGGTCCCCTCG
>JBBPRR010001025.1:0-13775 GCA_038093115.1 Hortiboletus flavorubellus | reverse complement strand
CATGGAACAATATATGAAGTACATGAAGGCGTACCTTGAATGCCTACGAGACACTTTTCCAGGACTGTCATGGCGTCCGAATCATTACGCATCTCTTCACATGAACAGCTTCCTACTCAGATATGGACCCATGCTCGGGTGGTGGATGTTTCCCTTCGAGAGAATTATAGGAACTTTGCAAAAGACAAACACTAATCACAAAATCGGTGAGAACAAAAATCATACCCTCGCCAACGGAAAACTATAACCTTACCTAGGGGAACTGGAAAAAACAATGCTCACAACATTCTGTGCAGCTGTGAATGTCAAAGCACTGATGCAGCAGCCCGATGCGCCAAAAGTCCTCAAGGAGGCAGAAGAAATATTGAAGCGCTGTTGTACCCCCATGGGGGTCAAGCGTTCATTACTGACATGAATATCTTTGCAGAAGCTGAAAACAACGCACAATGGAGTATTGAGGGGAAGGGACACATATCCTCCACTCCAGGTGAACTCTGATATGCATGGGCAGCAGTGGGAAACACCCAGCCGTTGCAACAGATCACGGTGTACAAACGCTACTCTATGGGTAGGATGCAATATGTGATGCGCAGACACTCCAATCGCGACTGTTACGTCTTTTTTGCACCCACCGGGCAGGCCAAACGCGTCCCTGGTGTCATTGAATACATCTTTTCTGCTCTGATACCAGACAATGAACATCCGCAATACGTTGCAATACGGAGTAACTTACTGGTGGCAAAAGAAATTGTAGACCCCTTCCAGGCATACGAGGACTTCAGCGCCCAACTCTGGGGTAGTGAATATGGGCCAGACTTGGAGGTCATCACATTGGGCAACGGTCCACTTTGCCATGCAATATCGATGCCATGGAAGGACGGCATCCTGGTGATGAAACCGCTAGACAAAGTAAGTCCAGTACAAGCTGGGGCGAACAAGTTTAATCAACTTACCGAACAGGCTTTCAGAGTGTAAGGCGTAGGTAGCGCCAGAGTGTAATTTTACGAAGGGCTGATGAATTGTCAATCTAACTAACAAATTAATGGTGCTGTCGTCCACTCACCAAGAACTCTAAACACCTGGTCTGATTCAGAAGGTGATTGCCGTTATTATTGTGATGAGCCAATGGTACCTAAGTGTGACGGCTATGCTAGAGATAAATTGTTATTAGGGTTGTGATGACATTATGCGCCAGAAACGGACCTGCGATGGACGAGTAGTCGACTCGGATGCCATGGTTATAAGAATGATAATAATCTAAGTACTTTGTCCACTCCCTGGCAACAATGTTCGTCTAATCCTTGTCCTTCAGTAGATTGGACAGGTACAGTACCACACTGTTGTTAACTTCGTTTGTTCATTGATCATGAATGCTACGCTATTGTTTTTCGTTCGCTTGGATTAGGTAACAACTAACTAAATAATACAAGATTCTACAAGATACACAGTTCTATGGAGCATCACATCTCAAATGAGTGGGTGATGAGCGGGTGAGTGGGGAAGATGATGGTGGAAAGTGAAAGCCTATTCGTGTGAAAGCCCCGGCCTCAAATAGTGAACGACGAATTCCGGCACGTGACGTTCTCAATTTGGACTGTGGTCGGATTCCTCCGGCAGAGCGTCATTCACTATTTGTGGCACTGCTCAGCCACTCCGGCACTTCTTTCCGCTCCCACTCAGTACCCCCTCAGCTCACTCGTCTAACCTTCTTCCCGCTCATCGTGTGTAACGATGAGCGGGGCACCTTTTTTGTTTATTTGATTTCCAAACATGATATATAAACAAGTGTAGTAGTGTAGTAGTCATATCATCCTCCGCGTTCGGAATAGTAAGAAAGACAATAACAACACAGAAATGAAGCAATGAAATGAGCGCAAAGTACAGCCAAGCAATAGTGTCTGGAGGCGAGCAGACATTGAACGTTCCCCGAGGTACGCAAATGTGTGCTCAGCATAATAAACTGAGGGGTCCGTCGAAATGCTGACAATAATCTAATCAGGTCCAATGTTTAATCTAATCGCGGTGATTTAGATATGGTTGCTCAACACTGAATATGGTGCACGCGTTTCTAAAATTCAGCTCAATTGTGTCTCTTTTATTGTATGCATGTACACAGAACGACACTACAAAAGGGTGCATGATAGCGAACCTGCATCCACTATCAGTAATATGCCCGCGTCCAGCTCCCACTGGCGATTCTTTCACTATTTTCCCTCCTTGACAGCCCAATCTATATTCCCTCCTGAGCGCACCATAACTCCTCCTCCACTCACACAGCATAAAGTCTTCCCTCGTGAAGAATCCTGTGACCAGGCATTGGTGTTACCACTGGCGAAAACACCATCTTTGTCACAGCCTAAAGCCCTCATTCCTAAGCCCCATGGAGAGGTTTCACGAATTAACCGAGGGGGCTATAATCTCCAAGACAAGCTTGGTTGGTCAGTTGCCGATTACGAAGAAATTCGGGTTAGTTTCCATAATGTGCGCTGATATGTAAGCTGAACACGCTTTAGACTTTTGTAATCCACTTAGCGCAAGAATATCTTGCCATTAGGAAACCATGGTCACGCCAATCCGGAGGGTCTCTGCAAGTTGTCTTTTCGAAGGTATGCTCACAATCTTCACCTGCTCTCTGCTCATGGTTACCCTTGAAAGGCGAAGGAGCGCTATCCCCTCCTCAAGGAATATGATGGCGACTGGGTGGTTTCCGATTTTCTCAGACTATACCTGAAGAATAGCTCCGGGAGAGCTACATAAATGTACTCGTCATTCATGTATAATCGTGCCAATCTAAGTGTTGCAGTTGATCCGTATGTTTCCCTCTGTTGTTTGGTTTGGTGAACTGCCTACTACGAAGCCTTGAGTGCTTTTGCAGCAACACAGAAAAAGCTGTTGAGTAGCTTCGGTGGTACTGCAGGGTTGAAAACAAATGCTCGGTCCACAGGTGAGTCCATTCTCAGCGTTGTGGGTGATCGCCAGCCGAGAACCGTCGCGTTATTAGCCAATGCTTTCGGTGCAAGTTCCATCATTCTCGAGGTCTGGCTGACAGGGAATCTCATAGCATCAGCTCGGAGGTCAAAAAATGATTCAAGAAACTGGCGGTCAGTTCTCTTGCAACTATCACGGACTCTACTAATGCTCCTTTGCAGAGAGAGCAAAAGGCACACGACGAGCGCACGAACGAGTCCAACGCTTGTATCAAGCAAGCTAGTAAGTCATACCAGTCCCAAATTGGACAGAAGTGTTGCATTCCTAGCTGTCCTCAAATGTCTAGCCTATGAGAAGAAGTCTCAGAAAGGTGTTAAGGATGCAGGTGAGAAGCATGCACGTCACATCAATCTGCTCAATGCCATTGGTCCGGAGATGTCCCAGGAGAAATAGTGAGTCTTCGCCACATGTCTCGAGACCCACGCGGTTCATGTCATTCAACAAAACACCTTTGTCACGATTAATATACTACACCACCTCCGGAACCACCTCCCGGTCCGTACGCGTGTGACGCATGTCGTCCTTTGCACATTTGCTAACGGAATGAGTTCGAAGGGCTGGCAGAGCAGCTTAGAGGATGACTCGAGTTCCAAGGCAAGGCCCTCCATGGCCTCAACCACTCACTTTCATTAATCCAACACTTGTAGCTACCCACTTAACCCACTTAATCCCAGCAATACCACTGCTATCATGGCGATGAGTACTTACACCTACCATGGGTTCCATAAACGAGGGTGGTGAATGAGGTGCTCGGACACATCAACGGCGGCGAACCTGAACTGCTCGTCCCCGAAGGGAGACTGAAGTGCGTGATGCTCTAGGAACTGCGTTTGTTTGTTTGTTTGTTTGTTTTCCCAGGCCCTTGGGTCCATCACTGGCGTTGCCCAGTTCAGGATGGAAATGGAGGAATTGAAGCCGATCGCGTTCAAACTTGCCGACCCGCTGGTTGAGTTCGCGTTCGCGTTGCCGGAGCTCATACTCTTTTTCCTTGAGCTCAAACTAGGCCGTTGAACTCTTTGATACGTTGCTTGCGCCTTCACATCTCATTCTCATCGATAGGCTGATTGCGTGTAGAGGTATCTAGGCGGGAACCGATCCATGATAAGGGATGTGGTTCACCATGGAGACAGGGGTTCGTCAACTGGTTGATATCGAGATGTAATCTCAGAAACGCTCATCGGCAACCGAGGGATATCTTTCGGTCCATCCACAATGGTCCTCACAGATCTCTGACGGAGGTTCAATACTGTCCTTTCACCCCTCGGTAGGACTCCAGTCATGGATGAAAAGGTATGTCGATGAGACACCTATTGTACACAGTCATAGACGAAACTTTGCATTTTTCGGAACATGTATTGTAAAATAGGAAATATGTGCGTATCAGTATGACAGGCATATCACTAATCATACATCACTCGTATTGATTTCCAGCCCCCCTTCCATCTTCAGAATCAGTGAACCCTTCTTTGCCTGTGATACTGTTAGTACCGCGCCTACATGAGGCCCTCTCAGCACGACACATTGCCTGTTGCGGGAAGTGGGTATGACAGGCGCCAGGTGGCATGCAGGTATTTGCCTGTGCAACACCGCAGCTCCTTTGGTTCTGGAGGTATACCAAACAGCGATGTTGCCAGGTTGAACAGGCCCGTCTGCGGGGGAGACGAACGCGCTAGGAATTTCGGTATGCGCATGGCGATCTACATATGAAGCGTCCCATCCAGGTAAGATCTTCAGTACGATGTGCATGCTTCGAATGTTTCAGCAGACATTGTCATCTTGGAGGAAGTTGACGGCTAAAAAAAATGAAAACCTCCCTACCTCGTAGAAGAAAGATTAAAAGCTTACCGGTGCTCACTGCTGTAGATGTTCCGACGTCCTGAGCATCGACAACCCACACGTTTCCACTGGAATCGCCTATAGCCACTGAATCATTCGGCTCATTGGATGGGCAGGCATCTGCACCCAGTTCAGTGTGCGGGTGAGCATCGTCGGCAGGGGGGGGAGTAGTGGATCTGACGGGCGTCACAAATGACTGCATGTAAATACGACCTAGTTCCTTGCATTGTGGAGCCGTCAGGGCAACGCCTGCCAAGGTTACTGCAGTGCCACTGTATACAATCAATAAGGGATACGTCCTTCGAAATTTTAACTTACTCGGGGACGACCAAGCTTTGGGCAAGCTCAAGCAGTGTCCCAAAGTTCAAAGAAACCGTACACGTTGTCAAGGCAAGAGACCGGAGCATCCCCCGATAACCTTTGTATCTTCCCCTGATAATAAAAACTTCCTTTCCTTGATACTTTTGTTTCTCATTGCAGTCACTGATTTGGCCATTGTGAGCAACGAAAGTGATTGGAATGCTGAACTGGGCCTATCAAATTTCAGTGACAAAAATCACTCATAGAAAGAACTGCTTACTGACAGATCCCCGTTTTCGGCAACAACAAGGAACTTCTGCACCAGATCAACCTTCAGCACCGTGCCAGATCTAGTCCACCACTGTCCTCTGACGACAACCACTTTATCACCAGCTTTGACATCGTACCCACAGGATTTCGTAAGTCGTAATGCTTTTGCGTGGGGCGTGAACCGCGTCCAAGATATTGAGACGTCGTTTACCTCTGCCAGACCATCACGCAGAAACCTGAGGCAATCCTGATGGCGGTCCAAGGCCACAACAGACCCCTTCTTCCCTGCGTGAGGTCCTCGAGTAACCTCCACCTCGTCTCCCAACTGAACTTCCTCACGAGATGCGTCAAGCGATTGGTAGGCGACACCGAATGGCGCCCAAACAGGTTGGTCGGGGACGTAAGATTCCAGCAGATAGTCAGGTATGGTAACCTAGATGCAATACGTCATTCATCTATTATAAGGTGGTGAGAGAGCTTACTTGTTCTTCCCCCGAACACGAAAACGTCGTCTGATTATTGTAAGACACAACGACAGTACCGAACTGACCAGCTTTGAGGTTGTCAACTGCCGTGGGATCACGTATCACTCTTACAGTGTCCCCTGGACTGAACTGACACTGTATGCAATTGATGGGCATGTCAAGTAACTCTGCACCCTCTAGCAGCTCCACCGTTACCGACTGACACTCGAGGTCAATACTGCGCAACATGGCAAGCCCCCTGTCGGTAGTGCCATCAAAGACTCTAACTCTATCGTTCTCTCACCAAAATCGTGCATTGTACGACTGGAGGGTGGCCAATACAAAGGATGGATTGCAACTGGACTCCTTGTGGAGCGATATTTCCTGGGGGGATGGAGTAGCCATATGAACAACGTCTTTCCTGTGTAGGGACATCAGTAACAGTCCGTGCATGTACGCGTTGCCTTTGAATTTGTAGGAAGTCCATCCATGACTTTCCAGGTGTGAGGTAGAAGTGGGTTGCCAAGCCACGCCTGGGTTGAAGAGTCAGTGAGCCCTGGGGTCTATTCCGATGGGCGGTGCAGAGCTTGGATCGCGGGAATACATCCCAAGGTATTCCTCCCTCTTCTCTCTCTCCAGGTCCTTAAGTTCTCGAGATGCAACGAGAAACTGGAGTGTCTCTGCCTCTTGGTCGTAGGAGAGTGCATAGCCAAGATTGCCCTTGTAGAGTCCTTTCTTCTTCAAATAGTACCAGCCCGGGATCTCCAACGGAGATTTTTGAAAGAGGCATGCGAATTCTTCATGCGTCGTTGGGTACCAACACTTGACGGAATCCCAGTGTGACTTCGGGAGCGCAGTTTTGAAATGTTCAGTGGTCCTAGTGCCCAAACATATGCACCCCAAGAAATACTTGTGCTTGACGGCTGGGATTCCGACCTCGTTCCAATGCTTAACCAGGAATTCGGCCTGTCTCACTTTTCGAGAGCACATAAGATGATAGAAAAATAAGGGGACTATAAACTTACATGGAACATCAACAATCCAACAGTTGGTACCTAGGAACGGATTCAAAGACGGTGTTGATGTACTTTCCCCTTCATCACTGAGGGGATGACGAATCTGCGGAGGGGAGCGAGGGACTGACAATCGTGCAGCTTCAGATGGATCATGTTCAGAAGCTTCAAATTGGTTGGCGATGGAATCAATCATATTCTGCCACCTCGATTGACCTGTCGCCGGAGGTAACTCAGCGGGTCTGCGTGAGACAGACAATTGTGGGGGGGCTGGCGGTGGGACATATTGCGGCCTAAGTGCACGGACATTCTGGAGGGCAAGTCCATCGTCTCCATCTCCAGAAAATAATGCTGTTTCAATTTCCTTCCAATTTTTCCAACGATACCGTGAGCCGAGATGCGCCTTCATTTTGTCGGCGAGCTGACCATACCCCATATCTGACGTCAGGAACTCTTCGAACATATCCCAGATGACCGGATCAGACATGGTATCTGGTAGTGCGTTGTCCTCTCCGTCCGGCACGATAAATGGTGTGTCTAAACTGGCTCAGTAAAGAATCATAGAACAAGTATGTTTCGCACCATCTGCTTCAACTTCTTCCACCGTCTCCTTGTCGTCATCCACTCCGGCCTCCAAGTCAAGATGCCTGTTCACCTGACTTTGCGTAAGCTGTGAGGTATGAGAATAATCTGTAATAGACGTACCGCAACCTTGGTACGTTTTTGCTCCCTCTCAGTGTGCATTGATGTGGAGGAGCGTTTTGACATATTTTGTGGACAGTATTCAGTGCTAATTGTTTAGTTGGATGGTAGAAGTGAGAAAGAAACCCGATGACAACGCTTAACGCGACCTTTGTAGTGAATGCTGTCCACTCTCACATGATTCATCACAAGACCCGCGTAGACATGTAAGCGTATGTAATCAGCTATTTCTGAGTGTCCATAGTAGGTTACATAGAGTAGGCACATGGAGGGTTAGAACTCTGCTACGCCAGACAGTTCAAGCAAGATATCTGAAAAGGAACTGGAATGCAGATACGACATCAGTACATTGATACAGATGCACATGATCGCAAATGCAGTCAATTGTTTGATGGTGACAGAAGCTGAGGTTTGAAGTTTCACAGCTACATCGGTGGCAGGAGTGTTCGAACTCTGAAGGCAATCCGCCATCAGTAAAGATGAAACCGTGACCGTTTTAACTTACCTTGTGTTCCTGAGTCCATACCTTGATACTGCTATGACCATCAAGAGAGCTACCAGTGACAATTGTACAACCGCGCGGACCTTCATGCGACTGCATTGTGTTAGAAGCAAGCGACAAGGGATGTACGAAAACTTTACTGCAAGGGTGATGACCCTGTCGCCGGCTGTACCATAACGTCAGAAATAAAACAAAAAAGCTTGCATAGTGCATACTATATTCACCATCACCGTGGTCAAGCTTATCACGAAAAGCTCCAGTCTGGTAATCAAAGATACGCACAAAGCCATTATCGCCTCCGACAATGACCCAACCAGCTTCTCAGCGTGACTGAGACTTGCAAGGGGACATTTACCACGATGGTGTGGTTGTAACTTTGAATGCGCTGCACGGTGGGTACAGCATACTTGTCAACGCCATCCCGCAAATTAGAGACTACGTATAAGGTATTGGCTATCAAGACAAGCGCTCCCTCTGCAACGCGGATGTGGTTAGTACGCGGATACCAAGATGGAAAGAACTTACATGCACCCGTTTACTTTCTTCTTCCACTTAAGATTCTAAGGTTCCACTAAATAGCAATAACTGATCGAAATGAGAAATGTCCAACTGAGTAACATGAGCTACCTACACGAAACCACTTTCCAGATATGAAATGAGAAGGCTTGAGCCTTCATTGCAGAAATGAACGGCACAGGCAACATAGGGCTGTTTCTCCAGATTGGAGAGAACAGGAGTGAGGGATTCTGTTGGAAGGATTAGAGGCAAAAACTGACGTGGTATCGACTTCACGAACTGTCGGCTGACAACTTCCAAACGTGGGGATGGCCGTTACCGATGCTGGCAAGCCGTCGATGGATCGGATCCCAAGCAAGTGACTCAATAGCCCCCACGTGAGCAATTGTGATATTGAGAAATTGAAAGACATACGCGTCTTTCCCTCATTTGTAGATATGGATATTTCCATCAGATGCACCAAAGGCGAAGGCAGAGTCGTCATGGTCGTCCAACATTAGCCAGGTCAAAGCGCTAATAAACCCCGATGAAGGGACACAAATCTCTTGCGTCATCTCGCCGGATGATAGGTTCCATATCACAACGCGACTGACATTGCCTGAAAAAGTCAATTAAGATGAGCCCTGCAACCTTGTGAACGACGTACCTCCGCTAAGAAGGAACGTTCCTTGAGAACTGATGGCCAATGCATTGACCGCTTTGGTATGATGGGTGAGAGTAGACCAGTGGATTAACTAAAAAAAATGAGTGAGAGTGAATAAAACAACAACACAACAACGGACGTCAACTGGCTTCAACATGATGTTTGATTCCAATGATGTATGATGTGACCTGCAGCAACAATGTCAGAATATATAGCATTCTGCTGAAAGCCATCTCACTGAGTGGTGTCGTGAAGGAGACAAGACAATACATACTATTGTGTAGAGCAGCATAATGAGACAATGAGACAATAATGCACCGGAATGAACCTGCGATGGACGAGTAGTCAACTCAGATGCCATGGTTATAAGAATGATAATAATCTAAGTGCCAAGTTAGTCAAAATTGTATGCAATCACTTATACAACCTTGTCCACTCCCTGGCAACAACGTTCGTCTAATCCTTGTCCTTCAGTAGATTGGACAGGTACAATACCACACTGTTGTTAACTTCGTTTGTTCATTGATCATGAATGCTACGCTATTGTTTTTCGTTCGCTTGGATTAGGTAACAACTAACTAAATAATACAAGATTCTACAAGATACACGGTTCTACGGAGTGTCACATCTCAAATGAGTGGGTGATGAGCAGGTGAGTGGGGAAGATGATGGTGGAAAGTGAAAGCCTATCCGTGTGAAAGCCCTGGCCTCAAATAGTGAATGATGAATTCCGGCACGTGACGTTCTCAATTTGGACTGTGGTCAGATTCCTCCGGCGGAGCGCCATTCACTATTTGTGGCACTGCTCAGCCACTCCGGCACTTCTTTCCGCTCCCACTCAGTACCCCCTCAGCTCGCTCGTCTAACCTTCTTCCCGCTCATCGTGTGTAACGATGAGTGGGGCACCTTTTTTGTTTATTTGGTTTCCAAACATGATATATAAACTAGTGTAGTAGTGTAGTAGTCATATCATCCTCCACGTTCAGAATAGTAAGAAAGACAATAACAACACAGAAATGAAGCAATGAAATGAGCGCAAAGTACAGCCAAGCAATAGTGTCTGGAGGCGAGCAGACATTGAACATTCCCCGAGGTACGCAAATGTGTGCTCAGCACAATAAACTGAGGGGTCCGTCGGAATGCTGACAATAATCTAATCAGGTCCGATGTTTAATCTAATCACGGTGGTTTAGATATGGTTGCTCAACACTGAATACGGTGCGCACGTTTCCAAAATTCAGCTCAATTGTGTCTCTTTTTATTGTATGCATGTACACAAAGCTCGCTGTCGATCGCACCCTACATAAGTTCCTACTTTACAATGCTGTTGATTAATCTTACCATATTCCAATCTCCCCAACTTCATAGCTATCAGTCTTCAAATGAGCAATGTTATTGGCAGAGCTTTTGTTGTCCAACGTCCGATTCAGGTGAGGCAATCCATCTCCCTTAGTATTTTTATCGACCTTAGCTCGGTAGATATTCCCCTCGCTGTCTATTGCACCTCTGGTTTCGCTCAGGAAGCGTAAAGCTATAGAGGAGCTTCCAGAGGTGTGGCCCCGCAAGCGACTTACACCCAGGCACGCCCCCAGTTTCGCTCTCAAAGTGAGATTCATCCCTATCTAGCTTTCCCCTGACCCATGTCTTTCCAGCACCACCTCAAATGCAAGAGGGATGTCGATTTATCCGAACTCCCAGCTGCAAAGCATCAGTATTCATCAACTACACAGGACAGGCCGCCCATAAGCTTGCCTATTGACTTTTATTATTGTTCACGCATTCTGAAATTCGTTGAAGCGATTATTGGCACTGAAGCGCTGTCGCGACGCTGGCCGCGAGGAGGAGGTCGCTCTGCTGAAGAAAGCCTGCCATGTAGGTGTTTCTCTTTCTCATCCTGGAAGGTTATTGAGTTGAGTAGGCGCCATTACCATCCATACCACACCTGCCCAACGAGCTTTTATACAAGATTGTTGACTACGTGCCAGTGGAGAGTCTCAAAACTTTGACTCAAACTTCATCCCTTTTCCACGAGATTGCAGCTCCATCCTATTTCATGGAAGCGGACTTCGAGGTACCCCAGCCCAGTGCCTTCTGGGTATCTGTTCCCTACAAAGACTGTGAGGCCCTTCTCCTTTGGCGGAGGACCCAGGCGTTCAGTCTGCCCGAACACTTGTATCTCAACATGATGTCTGCGACGGACAGACATTTGCTGGCGCTCGACATTTTCTTCCGGTTGTTACCCAGACTTGCGGAGATTTCGACAACTGTTTCTTTATCGTGTATGGGAGCTGCATTCTCGCCAGGTGTAGTGGCTTCCTTGCTAGAGAGCATCAAAGGCACTGGATGCCCGGAGCTTTCCTACATTGGGAATCCTCCCCCTCCTGTATCCCGCATTGTCATTCCGAAGAATCCTCCCATTTCAGATGCGCCGACCTGGATACAGTCATTCACGGCGCAATCAAAAATCATACTCACCATGCCGGTACTTCCCTTTACATTGGCTACACTACGCCACTCGCCCCTTCAAGAGCTCATACTCACAGACATGTATATGAGCGGTGCTCAGTGGAGTAGATTGTTCCAAGAGCTGCACTTTTCACAGCTGCAAATCCTCGAGATTGATCGCCAATACCCAATCAAGGCCCTTCTGAAGTTCCTACAATGGCACCACCTCCTCGAGAGCCTTTCCATCTCCTCACACAGGCAATGGAAAAGAAGTGCCTCCAATATGAGCATCCGCGTTGACCTGCCCTCATTAAATTGCATAGGTGGGCCGCCAGAATACGTTCTGTCAGTGTCTCGACACTTGCAGACTCCTGCTACAGTGAGGCCGCTCAGAATGTCAATAGTCGATGTCTCTGGTGGCAATTCGCAGATATCGAGGATTCTTGCTTGCACTGATATCCTCCCTGCCCTTCAACATGTCGTCGTCTGGTTTCCTCCAATCTTCCAGGCCATTCCCCTATCTAGTTTGGATATTCCAAGAAACGAACACCGCAGCTGTGCCGTGATGCACCTGAGCATACACTGTTCTGATACTTCTGAAACCAAGGAGGGCAGTGGCGTTCTGGTAGGTCCTTTGTATCTCTTACAGACTGCAAGCAGTAATACTCAAGGGAGTTGCAGATGCACTGTTGCCACTGGCTCACTGCCTTCCCGAAGATAAAAAATCTTGGCACAGTGTGAGGAAAGTTAGATCAGGCTGATGAACATATCCGGAAAAGATTATCGCTTTTCACTCCTAAGGATGACATAGTTATTAGTATCAAACAATGGCTGTAGCTCTACCCTCGTTGTATCATATCATTTTCATCATCCGCAGCAGCGTCGTCTATCGCACCGAGACGGGATAGGTCAAAAGAATGGGCGTCAGCCCAACCTCTTGGAAGAGTTCCACGACTATATACAGAGATAACTGCAGACCTCCGATGGGTTGATTGATATCATGCTAAGTCTCTTCAGTGATCGCTCAAGCACTGATACACACTGATTATTGCCCATTATCCTCAGCCCTGTCGTTCTCATTGAGCCCATAGTCCCTATAACATCAACGTTTTCAAGTTGAAGAGTGGGACTTTGGGGGGTTGCTGGGGTACGCCGTCCTCTGTTGCGTCATCAAGATTGGTATTCTCAGGCAATTCTTCCCGTTCATCCCCGAGCTCTTCACACCATCTGAGAAGATGCTAGACATATATCGTCCATGAAGGTTGCAAGGGTCTCGTTCGCAGAAACACCCTGGACTATGGCTTGTACAATGAGCCACTCACAGATCCCACTGCCACCCAACCTGATCGAAAACTTGCATTTCGGCGATGGTAGCCTCCTTCGCGAGAGCACCCCTGATCACTCAGGTGGTCGTTCCCTCAAGGGTCGCTACATTGTTCATGTTGGATTCGATGATGTCTGCAGCTGGTTTGGAGAGGCGCGTGCGAGATTTCTTGTCAAGCAACGGGGTGGTCTGCACCCCAGAAGGCTGTCTATCGGCCGCATACAACCTCATCAAAGAGGGAATCAGCGCCCTCATTATCTGTGGTGGTGACGGCTTCCTCACAGGTGTTGACGTCTCGCTGAAGGTGAGCAAGGTAAACTGAAGAGTGGATGTTATCGACAAGCAGGAAGCAAAAGAAAACAAACGCAAACGCAAATAACGCGAACATGGTGTAAGTGAATGCGCCCTGGTTCGGTGTGTTACGAACTCAAACCTCTACTTTCTTCACATGGAGGTGGATCACGAGGGGATGAAGTCCGTGCCACTGTTGGGTCATCGGGCGATCGAGACGATGGGTATGTTACCCCCAACTTCGACCTACCTTTGGAGGACAAAGAAGAGGTGGCTATTACAGTTATTTCAGAAGAGATGAGCCTTCCTGTGAGTTGCCGGTCTCCTACTGGATGTTATTTCATACTGTGTACCTCCCTGAACCCACCCCTGAGCTGTTTACAGGGGCCGGGGCACTGCTTGGATACCTCTGAGAACCATTGGCAAACATACCGCAGGATGGATCGGACCAAGAAAGGGAGGAGGGCAGGGAGGGCGGGCG